>JAQPZY010001620.1:5465000-5736868 GCA_029931535.1 Margaritifera margaritifera
ATTATTCTTTTGGTATGCTTCGTTGAAATTCTTCATTTACATTCATCTGTTATCAAGAAAGAACAACAACAAAAACAAGAACAACAACATAATAATAATCTCAACGTTTTTCATTGTAGAAAAGCAAGTGTGATATTTAAATTATTTGACGGGACAGAGTCATGATGACAAACAAAGATGTGGAATGCTTCTGAACTTTACCACGAAGGGTAGAAAACTTGTCCAAAAAAGAATATAAAAAATACACAGATTTTTCCAGCTAGAGGATACAAGATATGTCTTTGAAAATGCTTGTTTCAAAACGAGAATATCTGCATTAATATTCAAAATACAAATCGCATTTCGCTTATTATATATATATATATATATATATATATATATATATATATATATATATATATATCTATATATATATATATATATATATCTTTTATAAGTTTAGAACAGCCGGCAACGATAATCATAGACGAGTTGTTTCCCTTATAATCAATTGTAGGAAAGGATACAAATGGTAAAATAACACCTGTATGCGTCAGAAGTGTCAGCCTATTCTTCGGACATTGCTACGTGGGACATTTTCAATTTGTCAAGGCGCTATGGAACCCAGCTGAATAAAGTTGAATGAATGGATGGAAATTACTTTTGCATATGGCGCAAGAGCATAACAAATCTACTACTACAATATCATATTGAGGTTCGTTTGCAGGCCTTAGACCATATTCGAACTAGGAAAAACTCACTGGACGTGAGCTGTCTGTTTTTACTTTCAAAGGGAGTTACTGGCTAAAAGAACGAAAAACAAAACCTTTGATTTGATATAAAATGCTATGTGAATGAGTACGCTAACTCTTTCTTCTCTGGCGATAGGTCCATTGCGTTG
The DNA here is from genome assembly GCA_029931535.1 of Margaritifera margaritifera. Taxonomy (NCBI): domain Eukaryota; kingdom Metazoa; phylum Mollusca; class Bivalvia; order Unionida; family Margaritiferidae; genus Margaritifera; species Margaritifera margaritifera. The sequence goes on from JAQPZY010001620.1 coordinate 5,465,881, forward strand.
TAATTTCTCTAGTTGACATAAAAATTAAAAATAAAAATAAAAAATAATTTTAAAAAAGTCTCCTCAGAATACGCATCCAATCTCGTTTTGAACTGGTGTAATGTGAAAGTCCCCACTGCTTTTTTGGAGAACACGGATATAGTGTTTCTCCGTGTCCTCTCATGTTTTTGCACAAAGGTGACCTCTTCTCACGCTTGGTTAATCATCAGAAAAGAACACTGTTAAATCTGTATCGGCCAACACTAAACCGTTATAGAGTTTGAGTATTTCATGGTTATTGGTCATTAAACCCTTCACAGTTTCTGAGTAATGTTTCATTTAAAATTTATTAGGACTTCAGGCACGAATTACATATTAAAGATATATTCTCTTGAATGCACATAGATCCATATTCTTGAGGTACTTCTGAAGGTACTTCGTTTTTGTAATATAAACGCTTTTGCCGCTGTAGCTCAGTTGGTACAGCGACAGACTCATAATACAAGGGTGGAGGGCATGATACCCGCTCAGGCCAGCCCGGGTGGGCTGCCTACGTGTGTCCTTGGAAAAGGCACTTAGCTCCCATTTCATCGGCATGATATAAACAATAATGTGTTAAAAGTGCATTTTAAACACACACACACTCACACAAATGCGCAGCGTGCTCCTCGCATGTTATACTCTTTGAGAATATATCGCCGCCAGAAGTCTGTTTTCACCTGTAGGTCATCCAAACTGTAGTACATTGTCTTCGCGCATTAGAACACGAGCAAGCTGACTGGATCCTACCGTACCTCTTTTGTTACAGGTTGAACTACAATCAAAACAGAAGGAAAGAGAACCAGACAATGCATGGCGGCTCAGAAGTGCTTCATTGTGACGTCATCAATATATTGTGACGCCTGCCGCGTTCTAACTTGTAGCATCTTCAGTCCTGTATTAACTTGCTGCAAGTAAAGAATTCATGACTTTTTCATCCTGCGTATTAGACAAAATCTTCGTATACTATTCTAAAACCACTGAAAAGAAAAGATCGCGTCAGTCTAAATTAAGTGTGATGCAGTTATCAAAACATAAGGTTTTCTCCAGGCGGCATTTTACCACCAAATTTACTGCATTGTGGCAGTGGTGTTATCTTATCAAATGGAAGTAGCCCACGGTGAGGAGTATGACTGCGCAGCTCGAAATAGCTTGATCATAACATTATGACGTCATCAATATGACATATTTTTCCCTAGACGTATCGTTGCGCATGAACTTTGGGGGAGATTGGACGTAAAATGGGGTAGGTGTGACCTTTCTGTCTATTATTAAATAATGTGAAATTCCCCTTACACAATTTTATTATCTCAATAACAGCCCTGTAAAAGAAAATGATTAAGTCAAAGAAAGTTATTGAGGACCTTTGGAAATTTGTTGATGTTTTCATTCACCAACATAAACCTTTATTTGTGTATTTGATAAAACGAGTCTATAATCTTCAACATGTGCCAAGTTTTTAAATGAATTTATATTCATTCAGCATTATTTTTATTGGCATTAGTGAAAGTGTACTTTATCTTTTACTTTTCTGTGTAATAACCCTTGCTTGGGTATGTATGTGTATATGTATATATATATATATATATATATATATATATATATATATATATATAAATTGACACCTATATACCAAACAGAGAGGAAATTGCATAGACGCCTATATACCAAACAGAGAAGAAAGCGCCTATCCCTGGATCCCACATGATATGTTAGGATACATGCTTATATAAAATAACTCTTGCTTGGAGATATACTGTGATTTTCGATTGCTTGGACATTCAGCTATGTAAAAATTTAAATTGTTACTCTAAAATTTCACAAGTAATTAGCCATAATGACACAAACCATTCAGTTATTTTATACAGAAACTTATCTTGTATCCCGGGGGTTCAAGTACTCCAATAAGTATCATTACCAAGTCTTTTCCATCTACTTTTTTTATAGACACTTAATATTCTCCATGTTCCATTAAAATTTAAAGGAGTGTTTAATTATTTTTCTTTTTTTCTAATTGTATAACAAGTCATGTGGCTTGAATCTACAGATATACAACTTGTTTTCTTCAATGATTGGTCTCAGTTCTAAATACGTTGTAAATTTTATGTTGCAATTAAGATCTCATGATTGGAAAACGTATCTATATTCGTGTGATGATTATTTGCTGGTACTGGGCCTAAGTTGGCAAGCGAGTACCATTGGCCAGTAACTAGAAAAATCACTACGTCCAAGCTGGTTAGTCGGCGATGTCGTTAGCACAACAGTGACGTCATTCCCATAACGGCTAGTTTGGAAAATCATCTCTCAACGGCAGTGATTGATTAGTAGTTTCACATTAGCGCGGTGCATGAAGGGTACAGACTACGGAATTGTGTACTTTGTTCCAAGATGGCGGTTGTAAGTCATCTTCAGTCTCACGACCACTGGAAATGTGATGAAATAGTCAGCGAAGTGATTATCCACGATCGTACTGTAAGTATCCACTTGTAGTTTATAGTAATTAATAAATCAAACAGCATCGAACATTTCATGCAATGCGACTAAAGTATCACTGGTTGCAGCAATGAATTATCTAACGCTATTTATTGAACCCAACTGCAAAATACATCCAAAATTTTGACACAAAATAAATATGCATCACATTTATATTACCATTACACAGTTGCAATTTTAATTTTTTAACATAAATAATTCACGAAAATGTGATATTCAAAGAAAACGTGCCACATACATCTGATGTGGCCCTACTAGGAATAAGTCCAGTCTTCATTACGTTCGCCACGAATCCTGACACTGTCTAAAGAAATAACACTTAATTATCTTTTGTGTTATGACCCATATGACATCATGCTTTGAATTAGACACAAACATATTTTCAGAATCAAAATGTATCTCATTACTTTACACGGAGACTAGACAGAATAATTGGCCAAATGATATAAAAGGACAACATTATTATGTGTGGGTGTCAAAGTGAAATGAGTGAATAAGAAATGGTGACAGATGTGTTTGATGAATATTTTTTGTCTTTGTAATGCGTATTATATAAGTATTTAAAGAATATCCTCGTGAAAAGTAATGGTTTCAATGTTTCCTTTAGCCTTTCACACTTCCTATTCTGTGATCTATTGAGTATGATATATTGCATTTAATTTAGCTCTTTTTATTCTTTGCCCTTTCTTGATAATCATTTCGGGTGCAAAATAAATGTATTTAAATAATTTACTCAGACTATTAAAGATTCGTGAAAATGAAGCCGTTATTTTGCGGTTTTTTTTGGCACAGCCAGATTATTTATCCGTTATGAAATCTTTAGCATCAGTACTGCCGTGCAAAATTAGCATGACAACAATAAATTAGAAGTTTGAAATGCAAACACGTGTACGTGCAGTAATTATACTATTACACCTGGTTCATACAAATGTAATGAACATTATTTGCACTCAACATTTGTATAAACATCTGTTAAAACTACAAAAGCATCCAGGTGTCAATGTGATCGATTGCATGCTAGAACTCTAGGTGGCACATAGATGTCACTGTGATCGATTACATGATAGAACTCAAGGTGGCACCTAAGTCTGTCAGATCCCATATTCATGTGTTCCAAAGAAATCAGTCGGAGTACATTTTATGTATGGTTTATTCAATTCGACACACCATACTTCGTTCATGGAGGCACAAAAAGGATTCCTTTAGAAAGCAAGGGTCCATCTTTGTATAGGTACAATGGCGGCCAAACCACGATTTCCTTTTTCCTTACTTTCCTCTTGATGTGCTTGTAACAGTTCCTGTCTAGGTCTGTGTCCTTGGACAGCTTAACATGCAGGGGAGGATCCTGCATACACAGCCAGAAGCACATATGGAAACATTTCTTGGCGTAGGTTGTGATCTTTTCGTGACTTTGTGTGAACTCCGCCAACTCCTGATGTACCTACAACCAGAAGTTAATTGTTACAAAATGGTATGCTTATAAAACATAATCAAAGATAATCAATTTTGCTGCAATGATAACTGACATTTCCATTTGGCAAAGTCAGAGAAGGTACTAATCAGCTTGGCAACAAACGGCAAAATCCGAATAATACACGTTTTCGTGAAAATAATTTTGTACCAAAAATATGCCCGCGCGTAAGTCTAATTAAACAGCAAACAACACAATGCACCGGCAGATCAGGATCTATGTTGTCGGTTCTTCTGTTTAGTCCTAATAAACAACAGAGACCTCCATCTGGTGGCACATTATGTAACGGCACATCTGGGTCTATTATGTTTGCAGTTGGATTCGGCCATTAAACGAGTATATACGGAATGATACCGTTCACTATTGATAAGCGCATGTAAAAATAAGCAAATACGACGATCACCGATTTAGCTAATAAGCGTATCACTGATTTAAAAAATAAGCATATACGCTTATAATCCAGGATCCAGGATAACAAAAAGTTCTCACACTCAAACTCTGCCTTTTGCCTAAATGTGTGATAATTTGCTGTGATCACAGGGCTAGCTTGTACCGATTTATTCAAGTCTGACCACACCTGCAAATTTTATGCAAATTGCTAAATTTGTGCCTTTTGTTGCCGATTTTCGGTAGAAACAGGATTTAGGCGGATTTCTGAAGATATGCAGACATATTCGACAAAAGTTATAACTTATTTTTCATATTATTTACACTAACTTTTTTCATTCTGTTAAAAATATATTTTTAAAAAAATTCTTGAGAATTGTATCACTTAACAAGGACTTTTCGAATAAGAATATCCTACGTATCACAAAGGTCCATCCTGAAAAAAGATAGAATTTGAAAGCTCTCTAAAACCTCTCACAGCAGTAAAGATAGAAAAGAATCTAACCTATACAATTTTGAATTCGTGTTTTTTCACCTAATTTAGTTTGGTAACCATTTTCTAACTAATTACCTCAATGAAGCTTTATTTAAAACGTATAAGCAGACCGTCGGACAATTATTTTCCAATGTATGAAGACAATGATTCAAGCAATTTTAGAAGGATAAAGAGGGATACAATTTCATGTCAATGAAGAGACCTTCTCTTCATATTTGTAAGTCAAGCATTATACAGCAAATAATAAAAAGAAGAATTGTAATTCCGTATATCTTACACCTTATTTATTATGTTCAGTTTTGTTATTGTCACATCTTTACTTAGTGAAATCGTATTAAAGCTGAATAATTACTGTCAAAATGGCACAATTCCTGTCAGTATTAGTCATATATCCAAAATCCAACATTATTTTTTAGTTAGAAGATTAATTTCAACATGATCTTAATTGATGGAAAATGCTATATATTCAGTCAAACTTGAATCAACATGTTAGGTTGACCACATATACAGATCACACCGCATTATGCGAATTTTTCGTTTTAGTTTCGGAAATACATACGGAAAAACCAAGAGTACGGATTTTTTTGTATAAATGTTCAATATTACATTTGAAATTAGATATTCATCTCGAAATCTTACATTTACGGCTTAATTTGTTTCACAATATTTCTGTATTAACTGAACAAATTGCAAACCATGGGAGGAATTATTAAAAGAAAAAGAAATTTTGTGATAATTATCTTAACTTCTGTGCTATTTCCACAAAGTTGCTTTCAGTTGTGGACTGTCATTGTTAGATCAGGACAAAAGTGTTGATTTTTGCATACTCTTTGTTGTCAGTCTGCCTGTTGACATGGAAAACAAGAAACCAGTCTATGGGATAGAAGTTAGCTTTAAAATACAGACGGAATTTCATGATTAATCAATACCTTTTCTGCCAACAACACCAGGAATTCCGCTCATTTAACTTCAGCTTTACAGATCATCAATTCATTGAAAACATTTTTAAAAACTTGGTAATTGAATCGTTTTCAGTCACTCATTAAAATCTGGCAATAGTACAGAGCCAGTTGTCGTATGTTTGCCTTCCGCGGGAATTTGATGAGAAAAGTTGACAATATTTATTATTTTAAAGCTAAGACCATAACGAATTACAAAATTAATGTTGCCATTTTTTTCTCATAAATTTCAAGGTTACATGTCAAGGTCAATAGTACTTCTAAACTCTCAATGATATAACCGTAATTTCAGCAGCATATGTGCTGGTGTAAAAAAATATTAAACTGTTCGAAACATTCGATTTTTCAAAAAGATAACATTTGTCTTTTAAGGAAAAGCAAATAAAATGTATTTCTGTTTTTATTCACTTGTCAATGGTGGGACGCACGATGTTATGGCTTTGTCCATCAGTCTACGTGGAAACTTTTAGTTTTGACGCAATAACTTAAGTTCTACTCTAAGTACCTTCGCGAAATTTTCCCATAAAATAAGAAGCATATTTGTTTTGAAATCAAAGGGTTAAAGGTCAGTGTTACTATGACCTGAGCTGCATATATAATTTAAGCTTTATGCCTCGAGTTCAGCTGAGTATGGTTTCACCAGCCTTTAAAACTATGACCTCTATTAAGGTACAAAATTGTTTTCTCGATTTCAAGGTCTAAAGTTGAAAGGTCAAGCTCATTATGAACCAAGATGAAGTAAACAGCATTACAGGCAGAAATATAGAACAAAATAGATCTGGTGCACTTAATCAAACTGTTAAGTAATATTTCACTTTTTTTAAAAATAACCTAAATGAAATTGTTTCATTTGTTATAGGGCTCAGCTAGTTTCTGATCCGCCGTTATGCTGCTACGCCATACTCCACAGCATTGTTGTTATTACACAACTTTAGTTAACCATAATGAAAGAAAAACAATAATACATGTTATGTTAAGGGCGCCAGTAATTCTCATATTCAGTACCATAATAAATGAACAAAAGTTCTATCAGTCCTGAAATAAATGATCAATCCATACATTTTAAAAATGATTTATTGAAAATTTGTGTTAAAAAAGAAGAATTTTTTTATCTACTTAATAGCAATTTTGTTTGCTCTGTGCATTGTTTTATATATCTCATTAACTTTTCATAACGTCTCCTGTTGGTTGATTCTTTTGGCTTTGTTATTGTACTAAATGATTCATTTGCTATTTTAACAGTGTTCTGACCGAGTTTGTAATTAGAAAATGAGAAAAAGTTAAAACACAAAAGCAGCACAGCAGCAGTACAAAAGCGGACAAAATGATAGCTGAAAAGTGTTCATTTTACATACACTTAAATAGCGGACAGAAGGTCAGCTAGTATCCGATAAGCAGAATGGATTGATTAAAACAAAACAATATTTACAATCTATAGTAATTTAGACAAAATTGCATTGTCACGGTTGGTATCATAACATTATCGAACATAATCAAAATTGTTAAAACAATAAAAGTCTTACTTCAATAGAATTCAACATGCGTTACAATACATAAAGAACTTTCTTCAGGACATTCAACGTTGCACCTATTGCGGAAAAAGTTTTAGAAACAGAAAGTATTGAAAAAGCACGAAAATAGGCATATAGTTAATTACAACATATAAAGTATGTAAAAGTTGTTGCTATGACATAGAGTTCACTTGCATGATGTAGGCTCTATAGTTCATTGTGTGCCATCGTTAGCCCTGTCATGTTGTTTTGACCATGTCTCTAATAGTTATTACCGCTAATCAACCGAAATTTTTATACCGAAAGTGTTATGAATTACGCCGTTTACTGTTTTAGCACTTCCTTTGCTATACCATCCGACATTTATTCAAGATCCTCAACAAAGGAGTTGAGGACTGTTGAAAGCATATATTTCTTCAATTATATTTATCCTGGATCTCTTGTAACAGAATTATTTGTGCAAAACTTTCTTGTACTTTTTTTTTTACCCATCTTGCTAAATAAACTGCTTAATATTTTTCTCTGAAGGTTCCATTTGCTAGACAACAGTTTCAAGACTTCCTTTTGTTGTCATCTTTTTAAGCAAGGCTTTCTTCGGCAATATTATTCAGTTCAAGATGTTTCTCTTTATACAGTCCCTGCATGTAAAATTGGCAGTTTACTTCCAGTTTTCGGTGCGTTTGTTTGTTTGTTTGTTTTTCAAATGTTTAGTTAGATTCCACATGTCCCTAGTTGGGTGATGACATTAATTCACTGTTAATGCATATTAACTGATAATTCACTGTTAATGCATATTAACTGATAATTCACTGTTAATGCATATTAACTGATAATTCACTGTTAATGCATATTAACTGATAATTCACTGTTAATGCCTATTAACTGACTATCTAGGCAGTGGAAAAAGCAAATAACTAATTGTCACTAATAATCACAAACAGTTACAAATACTTTAGTAAGAAGTAGACATTCAGTTTCCGTTCCTTTTGGAAGAATCAGGTGGTCACTTTCAGTTACTTTAGTTACAATTAGTTAACTCCTAATCTGTGAAAAGTTAAAGAATGTTTTTAAGAACAAATAGATGTGGTGAGCCAGCTACATGTATCGTACATTAAACATTATGTGAAATCATACAAATAACTTGAAGAAAGTGCCTTGAGCAAACATTTGCATATGAATTTGAGAAAACATTTGCATATGAATTTGAGAAAACATTTGCATATGAATTTTAGAAAACATTTGCATATGAATTTTAGAAAAGACAGCATGGATGGAAGAGGTGTACAAAATGTGCAAATGAACAAAAGGCTGAATGTAATAGCAAAATTAGGATTCCAATAGATGTAGATGTGCAAGAAACGTAAAATTTTGTTTAATAAGACTTCACTCAAAATATATATCCACAATGAATCAATGTCTGAAACAGTTCCTAAAACAGTTCATGGATAATACGGTGTTAAAAGTTAGATGATATAAAACGCGAATAAATTGAAGAAATTTGTGCTATATAAATCAAAGGTTTTTCACAGATTGATAACAAGGATAAAGTTGAAACTTTGATGAGTTCAGACGCGAATATAAATCCAATATATATATACGTTCAAGCGTGAATAAACTGATGAAATTTTCGCCATATAAATCAGATGATTTTTAAAAAATGGATAATAAGGATGAAAGTTTGCTGAGATTTAACGGGAATAAATTAAAGAAATTTTTACCTCATGAATCAAAAGATTTTCTACCGATGGACAATAAGGAGGTAAGTTTGATAAGTTTTAACGCGAATAATTGTTTTTAACAAAGTCTGAGTTATAACGTGAATGAAAAACTGCATAGACGCAGGATACAATATCAAAGACAGCGAAGGCAAGAAGAATTCCAACACCACATACGCAAGACACAATAGCAAAGACAGCGAAGGCAAGAAGAATTCCAACACCACAGACACAGGATACAATAGCAAAGACAGCGAAGGCAAGAAGAATTCCAACACCACAGACGCAGGACACAATAGCAAAGACAGCGAAGGCAAGAAGAATTCCAACACCACAGACACAGGATACAATAGCAAAGACTGCGAAGGCAAGATGAATTCCAACACCGACGAGTCATTGATGAACTAATTGGAAACAGAAATAAAAGAAAAACGAAATAAACCCATAAAACCCCTAAAATTAGAATGACAAATTATTATTTTGCCTCATGAATCAAAACATTTTCTACCGATGGACAATAAGAAGGAAAGTTTGATAAGTTTTAATGCGAATAAATTTTTTTTAACAAAATCTGAGTTAGAACGTGAATGAAAAACTGCATAGACGCAGGATACAATATCAAAGACAGCGAAGGCAAGAAGAATTCCAACACCACAGACGCAAGACACAATAGCAAAGACAGCGAAGGCAAGGAGAATTCCAACACCATAGACGCAGGATACAATAGCAAAGACAGCGAAGGCAAGAAGAATTCCAACACCATAGACGCAGGATACAATAGCAAAGACTTCACTCAAAATAGATATCCACAATGAATCGACAATAGCAAAGACAGCGAATGCAAGAAGAATTCCAACACCATAGACGCAGGATACAATAGCAAAGATAGCGAAGGCAAGATGAATTCTAACACCGAAGAATCATTGATGAACTAATTGGAAACAGAACTAAAAGAAAAACGAGATAAACCCAAACATTTAAAACTAGAATGACAAATTATGAATGATGCTGAAAGTCCAAGAAAAGAACGTCTTAAAAGCAGATTTTTACAGCGAAGGAGAGTCCAAAATCAAAGACTGATAGATGAAGGTGAGCAACATAATAGCAGGGCCCAACAGTACAGACAGCGAAGGCAAGAAATTTTCCAACGTCGAAGACTAGAACGTCTAGGACTGGAACAATTGGAACCTAAAAGACTTCGGAGACAACGACAGCAGCAACGTCGACAACAAAAGATGCTAAGCAAAGCCAAATTCCAATAGAGATTAAACGGACAGCATCATTTGGAAACTCAATAAATGAAAGAAAACAAAAACTTCTAATATAAATGATCAATGATGTATTACCTGGTTAGATCGAACCAACATATAAAAAATAATAGTTAGAAAACTTAAAAGATAAAATGATCGGGTACTTGTTCAAATGACACTATCAATCAGACTAAGAAAGTTGTCCTTACTAGAAGAGATAAATACAGGCAAAAAATGAAAAGAATCAAACAAAATGTTTATTCTACTATTGTTAACAAACTTTAAATGAATTTCATACCCGATATTATGTTCAATGACATTCATACTCCGTTTGATCAAACGATAATTCATAGCACTCAATGAATGTTCGACAGAATCGAATATTTCACGATGAATATCGATAAGTATGAACCTTTATCAGGAAGTTCATATATTAATTGGGTAAAAAAACAGAAAAGGTTTTTAATATGACAAATATATTAATATATGTATTTTTGTGCAGTTGAGTCAGTGACGCAGTTCTTGATAGATCTCTGGTAAAAATAGGAATGTTGATAAATTCGATAATGAATTTCGTATATCTGTTATTGTTGAAGAGACATTGGACGATAAATGCATAAAACCAGTGAGGGTTATAAAACAACGAGATAGAAAACATGTTGATATGTTCGTCGTTTTAAACCCTACAACAGACAGTGATTTTTGCATATTCGGTGTACCTCGTCGGCGGAGCTTATGATGACTACAAAGAATGAAAAACCATTAGGTTGGAATTAAATTTTAGCCTGGTGGAATGCTAGATAAACAAACGTTATGGACAAAAGTGCATATACAAATAATGTCTAAACGTTTCTATTCACAATTAAAATTTACTGAACACAAAATATTAAGCTACACCGTAAGTAACACAATATATAGTGTGCCAAAACAAAGTTCTGTCTTAAATTAAAAAAACTTTGAACATCACTTAAATGTTATATTTGTTATTTACTCTAGTTTTCAAAGTATAATGGCTAGGTCTACAGAGGATATGAGCAAAACAATGGAAGAAAGATCTAGAACACACACAATAGTAAACACAATCAACCTAGCTTTTGTATGTACGTAAAATACGCTTACGGCGATTTTACTGAACCATTAGTTTAAATAATTATTGGTTGTACCGAAGTAATGTGGGATTTTATTGGGTAAGATAGGAAAATATGTGTGTGGAGATTTAAGAACAAAATATGCAACATCTGTGGTATTCACAGAGGTCGGCGAGAAATAATTTTAATAAACCAACATATGTCAATATCTGCTAAATATTTACAAAAGAAAATAACGAGCAGTAAGGTTGGCGAAGGCGATGCACACATACAAAGAGTGCGTGACCACGATTATTTAACATATAAGTGAAATGGCCCTGCTCATAGAGACTGCACTTTAAATTAAAAATACCACAATTATATCCCACTCTTCACTGAAAGCTTCACCGATGATGACTGTCACCTCTTGATCAAGGGGTTAAATTAGACCAGATCCTAATCAGGAGATAACGATCATAGGGATCAATGACGAAAAATACACATCGTTTAATAAAGACTTTATAGAAAATATGTTTATGAAAGATGGAAAAGAAGCCATTATAAAAAGATCGGTCAGATTTATACAGTCTCTGGTGTATGCTGCAATCACTGGACAATAACCGAAGAATATATACGATGAAAAAGTTAATGGAAACGATGAGATGGTTTCAACATATACAGCCTATTTTTTTGAGGAAAGACATTTATTCCTACGAACATATTGGACTGCTTTGAAATATTCAGCGAATATCTGTTCTACCGACGTAAGTTTCTAGTCGTCTCTAAACAACTCGAATATATCCAAAGATGATTACAAGAATGTTCATGATGTAATAAATGATTTTAACTGAACACAGTGGGTGATCTTCACGACTATTACGTTAAGAAAAATAATTTTAATGTTGAGTGATATATTCGAGGAATTTAGAAATATATGTATGAAAAACAACAATCTTTTACAGTGCTCTAGGTGTAGTTAATGACCCTAATGGGAGTAGAGTTAGAAGTTTTAGCAGATTACAATCTGTTCCTCATGATTGAGAGTGAAATCTCCTCGGTATATTATTTACCTTACAAAAATAAAAACAATTACATTATACACTATATAAACTTAAATTTGTATGCTCAGTTAACACTATAACTAAGAAAAATATCCAGTTGTATTTTTGGAATAGCAACTGTGGCTTAAATCTTGAACGAAGTTTAATACTAGTTTGAGACAAGAAAGTAACAAATGAATTCGAATACGATGACTTTTTCTCATTGATCAATAACATTGTATTCGGATAACAGATGTAGAATGTAAGGAAACGAACAACAGTTCAAATATGTGCAGATGACAAGAAAGTTTCCAACTGTCAAAATGATCTTTCATTCGGTAGAAGAAGAATAATAGATGACAGCGTAGTACTGGTTAGTTTGGAAAACAATAAAATCAAATTTACACAACAACAACAAAAAATAATAAATTTACTGTGGATTTACAGTCTGTTAAAGTTAACGAAATAGTTGATTTACGAATTTTACTATTTGAAACTACACCCCCCATACAAAATAGTACGACAATAGAAGGACACTTTTTGTGACCGATACTGATTCGTTATGTATCCATGTATAGACGTAGGTGACCGATACAAATTCGTTATGTATCCATGTTGAGACATATGTGACCGATACGGATTCGTTATTTATCTATGTTGAGACAGATGAATTTTTCACTGACATGAAAGAAAACACCAACCACTTCGCTACTATCATTCATAAGAATTACATGTTTAGCATACCGCTTGTCAAATAAAAGTCCAAATTTAGAAAACATATTAAGTGATAAGAAAGCAATGATATAACAATTAGCTAATACACGAATGAGATCGAAAAATGTTACCCGATACTCAAAAGGATAGAATGGAATCTACTGATCATATAACAGCTGTACCTCACTCTTTTAAAACATATCCTTTGATGGCCTACAAAGTTTAGTTCTATAAACACTGGTGGTAATGTTTTATTTGATGCAAATCTAAACCCAATTAGTTTTTTTTCTATCCAACATACCACTACTAATACTTTGGAGAAAATAAAGTAAGTTCATATCATATTCATGTGAAAGGCTTTATGGTTTCCGAGGTAGGTTTAGGGACTTAAGTAAGAGTAAAGATTGGATGATGTCTTTGGAAGTTAACATAAAGCAACTTCCGTAATATGCATAAGAGAAAAATCCGAAGACTACAGTATCTGATATATAAACCCCTGGCAGAAGCATTGATGGCATGCAATATATTAGTCTGGTGTCTGCTTCCTCGTGTTCTTTGTAAGTGTTCCATTCAAGATGTTGAACATAACTTCTTCTCCTTGGTGTCAATACTACAAACTTAACTGACTATCCAAAACGATTGGACTAGGACAAATAAATAAAGTGTATTCTCTGGATAACATGTATAAAATAACTTTTGGGTTGGAAATATTGTCTACTTTGTTAAATTCGACCACGATACAGACAACTTCTGCAGTCTTTTCTCTTATCTTTCCCGTATGATACTATTCATGAAACTCTTTCAACCGATATCAGTCAATGGAGGATCAAAGTGCTAATGGACACCTACAAATCAATTTCTTGTTGACGTCTCATAACAACCAACACTTCCTGGAATCGAGCTTCATCCCTTTTTTAAAACTTACAAGCTGTGATGTTTTCACTGTTTTTCAGGTTTTTAGAGTATTTATCCAGACATACAGATTTACTGTTTTAATTGGAGACCAGAAAGCCACATGACCCAAGATAATATAAACCAAAGTAAATGTATTTATTCTGTCTAATTTATTCCTTCTTCATAAAGATTTTAATGGGTATCCTCAGAAATAAATATTTCTACAATATTTGTTTTGACATAAGCCTAATCTGTTATTATAATTTTAATTTGTTTACATTGATTTCTAGCCATATATAAGTATAGTCTGTTATTACAATTTTAATGTTTACATTGATTTCTAGTCATATATAAGGATAGTCTGTTATTATAATTTTAATATGTTTACATTGATTTCTAGTCATATATAAGTATAGTCTGTTTTTATTAAAATTTTAATATGTTTACATTGATTTCTAGCCATATATAAATATAGTCTGTTATTACAATTTTAATGTTTACATTGATTTCTAGTCGTATATAAGTATAGTCTGTTATTACAATTTTAATTTGTTTACATTGATTTCTAGCCATATATAAATATAGTCTGTTATTATAATTTTAATTTGTTTACATTGATTTTTAGCCATATATAAATATAGTCTGTTATTATAATTTTAATTTGTTTACATTGATTTCTAGCCATATATAAATATAGTCTGTTATTATAATTTTAATTTGTTTACATTGATTTCTAGTCATATATAAGTATAGTCTGTTATTACAATTTTAATGTTTACATTGATTTCTAGTCATACATAAGGATAGTCTGTTATTACAATTTTAATTTGTTTACATTGATTTCTAGCCATATATAAATATAGTCTGTTATTATAATTTTAATATGTTTACATTGATTTCTAGCCATATATGAGTATAGTTTGTCACATCTCATTATGATTACTTTTTTTTTTCTTGCACAGAAATCCCAGGTAAGTCATTTGCTTCTTCTAAAAATGGCTTTATGATCCAGACCAAGGTTAATTGGGAAACACTCTGGTACGTGCTCTGTGATTCAAACAAGATAAATGGTTTGGTCACCAATTCATTTTTCCACCTTATCTAGTGTACGATGCTATTACTTGTTCTTATTGCATAGATACGATACTTAAACTATTAACAACACAAATGATTTTTCTGAATCGTTGGATATTGTATATATCAGACATTTTTTATAGGTTTTATTTATGTGATAAAGAAGGTGAGCATCCCTGAGTAGTATCATTAACAAATTGCATCCACACATCATTGGGACTTGGAAGGTTAAGATTGAATGTACCCTCTCTAGTGGCTGTTATAAATAACATGTGTCACAGAACCATTATCATTTAGGTACTGAGTGCTATCAAGAGTAGGTTATGTTCATTTACATGTATGTTATCTGTAATTTTTACAGATCCTTGCTTGAATGCCAAAGAAGTGCGCGAGCTATTCATTGTTCTGTAGAATTTTTACTAACTTAATCACTAAGTTTCTGTCTTGCCTCTGCACAACTTTTACATTTTCCGCATATGTTTCACCATTCAAAGAATGGCTACAGCATCATGATATGAACAACAACACCTTTTCTATGTACATACCTTCTAATTAGTTTTCGTGATTGTTGGACAAATAAAAGAGATAACGTTTAGTTCAAGAACTGTCAATACTAGTCAGTTTAATAATATAATATATCGGGTTCAATCCACGCATACCCAATACTTGTGAATTCAATTCAGTGATCAATAATACATCCTATTATTCGTCATGAGCCTAACCTTTTTTTCGAAGGACCCATTTCTCCTTAAAATCATCTCTGAACATTTTTAGCAGTTTCACTTTTTTCATCTGTATGTAGAATGTGATTATAATTTATCTAACATGACAATCGTATTACTGGTAATATTCTGAACTTGTGTAAGCAGTAATTAGTTTATTTCATCGACCTTTATTTACTAGAGCTAAAATACTGACCTTAACCTTTACTCACTATTCCCATGCTGTAATAGATCTCTCAGTCTTTAAAGCATATCAAATGATAAATTCAAACAGAAGAAAAAAAATAATGTAGATCTTTATGGAATGTGTAGAACTTGAAATATTTGTAAACATATATGTGGATCTTACATTTGTTTTGGGATACAACGTTTTACCTTGAAATGTGACCTCGACCTTGACCTTTAAGATAAAAATGGCAACATAGTTATTTAGATTCCTTATGTCATAAACTGTCAAATTATATATGTTGCCAGCGTTCCTCGTGAACTTCTCACTGGAGTACAACTGACTCTGGACTAAAAGGATCTCTGTCTGTATGGGTATCATAGCAACAGATTTTTATTCTACTTTACTAAAGAACATAGATCTAACTGACGTAGATAGAATCAACATAAAAATATATATTTGCATACAATTAATCAATGATCTTTTATCTTGCTCCATAGAAACATGAAAAAGAATGATACTATCCTGTGTGTGTGTGTGTGTGTGTGTGTGTGTGTGTGTGTGTGTGTGTGAGAGAGAGAGAGAGAGAGAGAGAGAGAGAGAGAGAGAGAGAAAATGAATACCATGAATTCCAGCGTGTCTGCATGTACTGTTAGATAGTGTTGTGCCCTTAACTTCCGCAGTCCTTCCGTCACAGTGTTCATCGTCGCTACGTTGTTTTCCTCGAACTTTCATTCAAATAGAACATATTGAGTTATTAAAAGATTGATATTACACATAACAGGACAACTAAAAAGCTTGTTAGCTACATAGATAGATAGATGTGGCGGTAAAGTCTTGATGATTTTGATATATAAAGATTAGTTTGTCATTATGAACCTCTTGGTACCAAAAATGTACCCATCATATGCCTTTACTACGGAATGAATGTACCCAGCATATGCCTTTACTACGGAATGAATGTACCCAGCATATGGCTTTACTAAGGAATGAATATACCCAGTATATGCCTTTACTACGGAATGAATGTACCCAGCATATGCCTTTACTACGGAATGAATATACCCAGTATATGCCTTTACTACGGAATGAATATACCCAGCATATGCCTTTACTACGGAATGAATGTACCCAGCATATGCCTTTACTACGGAATGAATGTACCCAGTATATGCCTTTTTTACGGAATGAATGTACCCAGCATATACCTTTACTACGGAATGAATGTACCCAGCATATGCCTTTACTACGGAATGAATGTACCCAGTATATGCCTTTTTTACGGAATGAATGTACCCAGCATATGCCTTTACTACGGAATGAATGTACCCAGCATATGCCTTTACTACGGAATGAATGTACCCAGCATATGCCTTTACTACGGAATGAATGTACCCAGTATATGCCTTTACTACGGAATGAATGTACCCAGTATATGCCTTTTTTACGGAATGAATGTACCCAGCATATGCCTTTACTACGGAATGAATGTACCCAGTATATGCCTTTTTTACGGAATGAATGTACCCAGCATATGCCTTTACTACGGAATGAATGTACCCAGCATATGCCTTTACTACGGTATGAATGTACCCAGTATATGCCTTTACTACGGAATGAATGTACCCAGTATATGCCTTTACTACGGAATGAATGTACCCAGCATATGCCTTTACTACGGAATGAATGTACCCAGCATTCCTTTTTTACGGAATGAAGAGCTACTCTCTTTGATCATTTCTGTTGTGGCAAACTAACGTACTCTCGTTGTAGTAGTTTCATTTTTAAAACATTATCTGAGATTTTTGCTGTAGCCGACTTACGTCTTTAATTATTTACAATTAACCCCTAACAATCTGTGAACAAAATTAGTCTTCTGTTTTTTTCTCTTCGATCCCGATCGTAATACTCCGTTTAGTACCTCTTAGAAATAAAATGATTTGTTAATCTTTCTTTAGGATGCCAAAACATTTTAAAACGTTACACCTAATATTTTTAATATAATCAAGTGAATAACTATTTTATAAGCTTCAAGGATGAATTAATTGCATTTTCTTACTTTTCCATGCATGCATCGCTATGCTTTTTCGTACATACTATACAAATTAACTTTTTTGAACTTGCAATCTCTGGCTGGTTTACTACATTAGGTTTTCTTAGACTGTATTTGCAAATAGCTGCCTCAATTTTATCGTTTTAGAGGAACATCTTGACCAATGGAGTCCCATTTTATCTCTTAACCTGTTTTAAAGAGGAATGTGTGTGTGTGTGTGTGTGTGTATGTTATTTCACTATCTACATAAAGCTGTTGGTTATTAATTTTTCATGTTGTATGTAAGTAATTTTTAGAACCACCATAGACAACAACATTCTAGCAAATGTACCCAATAAGTAACGGTTTGTAAATGCATACGAGAGTCGAAAATTGCTATTAAATTAACTGCTGTTGGATAAGGACTAAATGCGAGTTGAGACCTTGCAAGCAGACTATTAAAAAATAAAAACACAAAAAACCAACAAAAAACTAATGCTTGAACCATCATACCCCCGAGTGCGATTTTCATATGTACTATATCTAAATATATGAAGGATTCTATTTTTCTAACCTCATTGTCACTGAGATCGTGTATATTGAAACCGTCCACTCTCACATCTACGTCTATTTTAAGAATGTTTTGTGTTAGTTCTTCAAGGTGTTTATCGCAACAAGCCTCTGCTTCCTGATATGCGTTCTGTAAATAATAATAATAATAATAATAATAGTAATAATCCGTCAGAAGAAAACAAAATCCCACGATTTTCATTTAATCCTATCCAGTCTGACAAAATTACCAGATGATACTTTTGTAGCAAATGGACAAATTAAAAGAGGAAAAAGCATCAAATGAAACATTAGGGGAGAAGTTACGGAATATGGGTTATGAATGGATAACTTAAAGGAGACCTAGATCCGAAAAATTATATTTTATCATAAATCTTTCCATGCTAAATTCTACATAACATTGTTTTAGCAATTTTTGTTTATTGTATTAGAGACAATTTTGAGGGAAATAAGATCGTAAAGTCGTAGAAAGAGAACTTGGTATTCTGATGTGTCCCATAAAGCAAGAGGCGAACTGATTTATGCAACCATTCCATGACCCAAATATGATATGGAAGCGCAGACAACCAAATGTCATTTATTGTACACCCCATCGTTGCATTAAAATGCTCTAAGAGTCCGTTTATGAATTGAACAGAAATAAAATTGCGTTATATTAAAAGACGTTCTTTTTTCTGCATCTGATGTTGAATGAATAAGTCGAAAAAAAGGAAGACATTGGATTTTTGTTATTACTTACAGTAATACTCTACTAACTCTTAGGGAATGCGCGTTCAGAGAGTCCTTTTAGAAGTCCGTCAATTATTTATTTATAAACGGACTCTAGCTATCGCATTCCGTATGCACAGTTGTCGGCCGTCTGTTAGTATTGTGATTTTATGAAAGTGTCAGGCATTGTTGGAACCGATCGGCTCTTGCTTTAAAAAGGATTTTCATCATAAAGGGAAGCAATAGTTAGTTTAGTTAAAATATATTGTATTACCATAAAATAGTATATAAGTACAATGGTTTGGATAACAAGTTCATAAGAACTTATAGGTTCCACTCCGCTAAATAATACAATCGCATGGCGAGTAGGACACAACTAAATAACACAATTGCAAAAGACAGAACATGATAAGAAGAGCAAAGAGAAAGTAAGGAGAGATAATGGTGACACAGAAAGTGGTGGATGATGCACGGGTTGTTTGTGCGTTTATAGTCTTCCATATATGCTATAGACATATAGTTCTGCACGTGACAAATACTTATCTATATTATTTGGCAAATATTAACCAAGCAAATCAAATCAAGCAAGTTCTTGAACAACAAACATGTACAACAAAGCTTATTATTATCCTCCTCGTTGTCGTCGTTTCAAGGTAAAGTGAATTTTTTACTGGCAAATTTAAGTAAACCGGTTACTAACCGAGCAGTGCTTGTACCGTATATACTCGCGTATAATATGATTCCAAAATACAAACAACATAGACACTGATCTGCTGTCGCATAATGCGCCGGCAGATCAGGGTCTATGTTGTTTGTTCTACTGATTAGTCCTTACAAAATGCATAGACTCAGATCTGCCAGCGCATTATGCGACGGTAGATCTGGGTCTATGCAGTTTGCAGTTGGTATCGAATTATACGCGAGTATATACGGTAATTTAATTTTGTAAAAACTTTCACTGTCACCCCACCCGACACATCCCGCCAGATCTGCCCCTGTTCGGTGCTACAAACATGGGTATGCTCAACCAGTTATTGCAATAACATATCGCAGTGAAAGATTGACTTTTGGCACCAATGACATTACACACGTTCGGAATACCGGAATTAAACGTAGAATCTCGATTCAGCCATGTGTAAAGTACTGTCTAAAAACATGTCTTATCGGTTCTATGGTTCAATGAACAACACCATATCATGACAAAATAAAATATTTACAGCTCAAGAAGCTAATATAATATAGTTTGTATATACACTGAATTTGACCTTGTAAGTTAATTTTCACACACTGTATTTAAACTTGTTCACACTTCCAATTCTTTTCAAGGTTGAATTAATAACATTACATTATTAATGTCTTGTGTCCATGATCTGTTGGAATATAGTATTACTCCGTAATGTTTGTGTGATTCAACAAAGTTAAGTCTTGCATCAAAGAATTCTAAACATTGAAAAATATGCCGGTTTCTATTACTAAAAAGTATACACTCAGTTTGGTATGGAATATGGTTAACGAGCTATTCATTTGCACAAACTTTAATCTGATATAGATCATCAGATTGTATCTCAAGAGGATCACGAGAAGAATTTGGAAAGATGAGTCGCCAGCAAGAGGTCTTGTTAATGATTTAAGCTCGTCAGCAATGTGGTTTATATATATATATATATATATATATATATATATATATATATATATATATATATATATATATATATATATATATATATATATATATATACACACACACACACACACTTAAAACAGGAAGTCCCCCAACTGACCCTTGAGGCACATCAGCTGACAGTTGTAGTTCTTGTGAAAAGCTGTTGCCAACGATAATTTTTCGTTTTCCATTACATGTAAACCAATACAACAGGTGATACCATATTTTTCCAATTAAACTTTGAAACCGTGATGCCAAACCCAGTCAAAGGCCTTGGATATATCACAAAATTATGCATGAATATTCATGAGTATCTACAGATGAACACATACAATTTTAAATATCAGCCAATGATAAATAGCTCAATTAAACAGAATGTAATAATTCATAATGAAAGTAACACTATATTAATACAAGGGAGTTGCGGTGTCTTAGTGATTCCGGTACCCGGCCGAACTCGCGACCGACAGAGTGCGGGTTCATATTGTATCATCGGATCAGTCTACGTTGGCTACTGTGGCGCGTCCTTGGGCAAGGCAACTAAATAACCTACTTGTGTCGCTATGACGTTAATCTGTTTTACAGTCCGTTTTAGTTCTCGAGAATGACGGCCTGTGGACTTGCAAAAATTGAGCGCAGCGCCCTCTGCGTTACTCCTCGGATTCAATGGGCTAATTTCACATTCAATAATTCTGATCAAGTTATCCCGAAATGGACCGCATCCTTGCCTCGTTTTGGATACGGTCAAGGTCATGTGTAAATTGACTATTATCAGGATTAATTATCACAAAAAACACCTCGCATGTCCACAGGCGTCGATATTGTCACATTCTCGATAGGGTGCCATTAATTAATGATAATTTATTTTCGACGGATTATCAGCGGGGGATTTTTAAAAAAAAATGAATATATTGGCAAATCAAACATATATTGACGACATTACCCAGGCTACTGTGAGGTAAAAACCAAACGAAACCAAAGTCACTGACGCACAGGATATGAAATTCCGACAAAAGTGTTTTGAGCTCATCAGTTTTATTTCGAATGCTTCGTACATTAGGATGAAAAATAGCTCATTCGTTGAACTGATATTCAAGTCAAGTGTTAAGGTGAATATCCCTCCCGCAAATAAAGAGAAGCGAGGATGATAAGAAACGTACAAGTACAAGGTGTGATCGGGGATGATAGTAGAATGCCCTTATTTTTGGACAGGAACTATTTTGAAGAAAACGATTTGGACACATAAACGACACAAAAAATAATGAGCTGCGACGTGCTTCAAAATCAATGCAGAACAGTTAATGAATGAAAAAGAACCTTGCTTATATTTTAAATATATTTCTTATATTTTGCTTCAGTTGACCTATGGTGCGGAAAAGGGAGATAATTCAGGGTAAAAAGCTCATTTAACAGTCAAAATCTGGAATAGTAATTTTACAAAGAGCGCATTTTTAAAAACATTGAACTATTTTTTGCCATACATCAAAGGATACTTTCATTAGGTAAGCACAACACGTTATATGTGTTTTACAGTAAAATAATACAACCGCATTCGTGTGTCACCCATTCGGCAACAGATGATACAAGACGTGAATGTCATCTGGTGGTACATGTAAATTACCACACATGTGAGAGTATTGTTTACCATCCACATCTTAGAAACAAATAAAAGAGTAGCGAAGAAATAAGGTACAATGTACATGAAAGGAAAATAAATCATACATACAGTAAGCAAATAGTAAACATCGAAATACAGGAATTTAAAACCAGCTTGTTAATAAATAAACAACATCAAGTTAACTAAGAGTTTTTTTTTTTGGTTAAATTCAGACATAAGAGAGAAAGAATTTCCACATACCATTAGTATGGCCAGCATATGGGTAATGACCTCATCCTTGTTTTTGGCGGTTGCCTCAAGATAAGCACTTTTCCATTCCTTCTCATAGATCTCATTGTATTGCTCCGCCAAGTGCTTGGGGCTGAACTTGTCTACCCTACAGTAAAAGTAAAATACGACAAAGTTAGAAATGCGTTAACTTCATCTTAAAGGTATGTCATCAAGATGTGTAAATATTTTCCCCTAAAACATTACCTATCCACGTAACAAAAGGACGTACACAAATTATATAGCATTCAAAGACTTTAGTGATGTGTTTATAAAATACCTACGGAAAAAGCCCCCCCCCCCTCCCCCTTTCATTTTTCAGGCTCTGAAACGCATTGTATTCAGAAATAGAATGCAGTGAACTCTGTATGTAAATTAAACTATACAGAACATTACGTCTAAAAATAACATCTGGAACGCCTGATGTGAACGCTTGATTCATTTCTACGATGAACATTATTGAAAATGATGTGTTTAATTAATAAAATAGAATCCTTCAGTATGTGAAAATAATAATATGAATGATGTGGACATAATGTTATTTTGTAATGGCTATAGATTTCGCGGGAACTATCTTTGAATGTGATTTACTATGGTTCCCACTTCATGTGGGTATTGTTGGTGTCGGTTTTAAAAGTGACTTACTGATTCCCACTTTAGATTGGCATTGTTGATGGCGGTTTTAAAAGTGAATTACTCTGATTCCCACTTTAAATTGGCATTGTTGGTGTCGGTTTTAAAAGTGACTTACTGATTCCCACTTTAGATTGGCATTGTTGATGGCGGTTTTAAAAGTGAATTACTCTGATTCCCACTTTAGATTGGCATTGTTGGTGTCGGTTTTAAAAGTGACTTACTGATTCCCACTTTAGATTGGTATTGTTGATGGCGGTTTTAAAAGTGAATTACTCTGATTCCCACTTTAGATGGGTATTATTGATAGTGGTTTTAAAAGTGAATTACTCTGATTCCCACTTCAGATAGACATTGTTGATGACGGTTTAAAAGTGAATTACTCTGATTCCCACTTTAGATTGGCATTGTTGATGGCGGTTTTAAAAGTGAATTACTCTGATTCCCACTTTAGATGGGTATTGTTGATGGCGGCTTTAAAAGTGAATTACTCTGATTCCCACTTTAGATTGACACTGTTGATGGCGGTTTTAAAAATGACTTATTCTGGTTTCCACTTCAGAAAGGCATTGTTGATGGTGGTTTTAAAGTGACAAAAGTGACTAACTCTGATTCCCACTTCAGGTGGGTATTGTTGATGTCGGCTTTAAAAGTGATTTATTTTTGGTTCCAATTTCAGATGGGCATTGTTCATAGCGGTTTTTAGATTGTGGCAAAAGAGACTTACTCTAGTTCCCACTTCATGTGGGCATTGTTGAAGGCGGTTTTAAAAGTGACAAAAGAGACTTACTCTGGTTCCCACTTCAGGTGGGCATTGTTGATGGCAGTTTCGAGATTCAGGTTATCCAACTCTAAACTACAGTCCAAGAAACAACGCGATCTGGGACTTCTGACAGTGGACAAGTCAACAGAGTCCTTTCTATCGAGTTTCAAGCATCTGCAATGCACAAAAAAAATGATAAAGGAGTAGATTCTACAATATAATTGACATGCGCATATGTCTGCCTATCTATCTATCTACCCGTCTGTCTTTTGACCCGTATATCTGCTTGTAGGAACGAAAGCAAGAGAGATAATCTCTGGTTCAAAAGGCGATTATTTCTGGATGACTCTTGTCTACAGAAAAATTAAAACATGACTAAGGAGGCGAAGGAAACAAGTTATACAGGCACGTGCAATCTCACTTGATAAAAAGCAATCTTAAGCAGTGTCGTCCTAAAGTGATCTTCAAAACAATTTGAGAATCAGAGAATTCTACTTGATGAAGTTAATATAACTGTGAATTCGATTAAGAAAATCACAAATATGAAGTAGGTTATTGTAGGTAATTAGGATTATTTGAACGTAAATTAGAATGGATGCTGTTATAGATGACTGAGGAAATGCCTTGCTTACCCAGATAGACTCAGTTCGTCCTTGTAGACCTGTAAGTGAAATGTATAATCAAATATATATATATATATATATATATATATATATATATATATATATATATATATATATATATATATATATATATATGTGTGTGTGTGTGTGTGTGTGTGTGTGTGTGTGTGTGTGTGTGTGTTTGACGACAAATTAACCGAAACAAGTTAATTCATGTTTGATCAGTATCAGGTCAATCTTCAGGTTTCCTCGTATTTGCGAGATATTAGGGAAACAACACATTCCCCAAGAATAGATCGCCTGCCTCTTTGAAGTGGTTAATCTTCATTTGGTTATAGTTGTCTCGATTATGTTTTGTAAATCCCCATGCTGAAAACTTGTTTTAAAATTACGCTTTGCATGAAATATCATGCGGTCTCTCGTGTGTCTTTTCGCGAATTATTTCAGAATTGTTTTACATACTAACCGATTTAAAAAAGATAAAAGTGGAATTGATTATTAACAAGTAAATTATAAATGTTCCCAAAAAAAGATTTAATTTAAAAATAACCAGCCATCAATAAAAAGACCAGAATCTGTCAAAGCTTCGATGGATTTTCTAATGAAACATGATGAAGACCTTTTCGTAAATGATTTTTAACGTGTAATTCAACCAGACGATTTCGCGATCGCTTCAATTGTTTTAATAAATTTGCTGCAAACTGTATAAAATATGAGGATACTACCTTTAGAAACTGTATTTTATCCAGACTTAGACGTTGTTGCACGGACGCGAGGGAAGACACTGCATCCTCCTTACTGGCCCGGATGTTGTCGAGGACGGCCTGCACCTTCCCACGCTCTTCATGCTCTCTTGTCTGCAAGTCTTCAAGTACTGAGTGCTTACTCTGCTGGATCAATCCCACGTACTCGTCAAACTGTGCCTCGATAGCTCCGGATTTATTCTTACAGGATTCCTGGGTATTTGGTTGTAATTGGTTATTTTACTTTATTTTCGCAAATAGAAATTGTATAATTCGCTTCCATGTATCTCCTATAGTCATGAAATACGACCTATTGACCCATATATTACTTTTGATACTCTATGTACTTTTTAATACAATATGCAAATGCTGATGGTAACCCCTAATGGATATATATATATATATATATATATATATATATATATATATATATATATATATATATATATATATATATATATATATATATGCGTTTCAGTAACAAAAAGTAGCTATACGCCTGGCAGATAGAGGGCATCTGAATCACCATGCATTACTCTTTTTAATAAAATGTTTCACGTTCAGTTGATTTTTTATAAAGAAGTTTTTTCCCAGTCGCCGAAAGAAATGAAAAATGTAAATCTTTACACCGTTTTCTATTTTAAATATAACTTAATCAGGTTCTTTCTGATTAATGAATAAAAATATCGTGCTCAAATTTAATATTACGTGGATGAACAGTGATAAAGTTAAGCAGTGTATAAAGCAGTAACACATTATGAAGTTGATCATTTTGTAGTTCATTCTTGATATATGCTATATTTTCCATGATATGAAACCCGGGGTTTTGCACAAAAGGTTGATCGACTCACTGCTAGTTCTTGCAGGTACTGGACCTCTTCGTCCTCTACTTTGTTTAGCGCCTGGACCTCTTCCTGTAGTTCGGACACACGCTTCAACAGCACATTCTGTGGGGATCATATATATATATATGATACAAAAGAAGAAAAAGAACAAGAACTGCTCACTTTTTCTAATATTAGAGAGACTGATTATGAAAGCGCCGCAGATAATTTAAAAAAAATCAAGACATTCATACAAACTACTAGAATATCAAAACAATTAGTAATTTAAGAAAATGAATAAGATACTTACGTAAAAAGCAAGATCCATGGGGTTAAATAAACCGATAAATCTGATGATCGAGTTTTGGATTATTGATGCTGTACTTGTTGAGAAATTGGTGATTAAAATGTATACTGTATCTAATTTAACTACCGATATACACATTTGCATCCAACACTATTTTATTACATTTTAACCCTAATCGACAATGAAAGGTAAGTACTGAGCATTAATATCCAAATATGCTTTTTATTGAATACGAAACTGAAGACACATTGGTACATTTGACTAATACCAATTTAGAAAGGCTTATGATGAAAACATAATGTCATCCTCCTGTGTCCAAATACTAGCCAAAATTTCAACCACTCGATTTTTTTAAAACACAATAGTTTCACAGTGGCACTGAAAGATTGGTCAGGAGTTTACAAATAATGTTTTAATATTGAAAATCTGGATGAACACAATGAATTTCACATAAACCCTCCCCCCTCAAAAAAGATAATAATAAAAATAAAAATGAAAATTTTGCATCAGTGTGACATAATTACAAAGATTCTGGTAAAATATAGGTCATTTTACATTTGATTGCGTTCCTAAGGAATTTTTCGTTAAACTTGTTCGGGGCATTCTTCGTCTTTAAAATTGACCGAAATAAGTAGCATAAATAGTATATTTACCTTCTTCCGTTTATATACATCATCTATCTGTTCAAAATTGTGTCCTTTGTGATCTCCAAGCATGCAGTCGATGCACAAAAGGTCTTTGCAACCCGCGCAAAAGGCGCCAAAACTTTTGCCATGTCCTGTACACACATCATCTGCCGTTGGCGCCTTCTGATCTTTCTGAACCTTTGCTTTGTATTTATCTACTATGCGGCGCAACAGTCGATTTCTAGGAAGCGAGTCAATACCGGACTCGTCTAGTTCTGCCTCCGACCGACATATCGGGCAGTCGAAAGTCAAGCTGAACTCCTTCTTGGTCGTTTCTCCCTTGTTGATTCTTTCTATTAGGCATCTTCTGCAGAAGGAGTGTGTACATGGGAGAAGGAGTGGATCGTCATAGAAATCAGCACAAATGGCGCAAAACAACTCTTCCTCTAGTTCGTCATCCTGGGTCGTCATAGTTACTGTTGTCAAGAAAAAATTTAAATTTTTAAAAATAAGTTGACAGTTGCTGGGAAAAAAGTATGCATCCTTTTCTGAAGTGAAGGTTCTGTAGAACCAAACACTTTATTTAGGTGAAGTTTATGTGCTGTAAGGAATCCACCACAAGTGAGTATTTGATACCACACTATACAGATTCCAAAATTATATCAGAATTAAAATCTACAATATGATAGTCAATCATTTTCTCAGTTAGCTGAGCCTTACAATCTGCAATTCTATGACAATACAAATACACGAAACTTCAGCAGTATAATACAACGCTTTCTTATATGAAATTTGAAGCTTGAAGTCCCAAACTCCACTTTAAAAGGGGAGTGAGTTTTACTTATATGAAATTTGCAGCTTGAAGTCCTAGACTCCACTTTAAAAGGGGAGTGCGTTTTACTTATATGAAATTTGCAGCTTAAAGTCCCAGACTCCATGATGAAATTTATTAAAGTCTTATATAAAATTTGCAGCTTAAAGTCCCAGACTCCACTTTAAAAGGGGACTGAGTTTTGCTTAGGTCCAGTCTGAATGTAGCTGCCATCGAATAAATTTATATTTATTAGGATCGTTTTGGCTGGTTAGCCTTGGTAAACTACTTGACATGTGAATATTCACAGGTGGTTCATCACCTATCAACGTCAGTGAGCTGAAAATGGAGGCTAATGAGCCAAACCTTTGTGCAACGCAAGATCAGCCAATAATATGTTGGATTTAAGATCAGCCAATA
Source organism: Margaritifera margaritifera (assembly GCA_029931535.1). NCBI lineage: Eukaryota > Metazoa > Mollusca > Bivalvia > Unionida > Margaritiferidae > Margaritifera > Margaritifera margaritifera. Next base: position 5,494,466 of record JAQPZY010001620.1, read on the forward strand.
GTATGTTAGATTTTTTTATCGTTTATTTGATATGGGTAGATAACTTAGCTCCTTTGACTTTAACAATCATATCTTATTCGCAGCGTACTTTACTTACTCATTCAAGCCCAACCGGCTGGTTTACAAACTCGGCTTTTCAAAATGTATTTTGAGAGATTTTTAATTCAAAACAACGAGATTGTTCAACGTCACTTGCAGCTGATTGCATTTGTACCAGCATCATCTTCCTAGAACAGTCAAAAATATCTTTGATTTATAAAAAGAAGTTAAGAACTACGTATTAAACTATGATCACTTAGTCTATTGATGGAAATGTCTGGGCCAACAATATTCCTTTGAAAGACATTGACTAGTGAGTAGAAGATCTTCGTGAAATCAGCACTAGTGGCTAGTTGGGACTCGCGATGCACATGTTCATATGAAATTGTATAAGCCAGATAGGTAGACAATTAGCTTCCAAGATTAAGATCTCCAAAACAATGCAATGTAAAAAATTATATGCACGTAAGGCACTGAGGCCCTGCACTTTTAACAGGATCAAATAAAAAATAAAATGAAAAAGAGCACCCCCCCCCAAAAAAAAAAAAAACAAAAAAAAAAAACACAAAAACACAAAAACAAACAAAAACAAAACAATCACATTGATATTTAAATGATGATGCCCCAAACCGGCGCCAACGACGTAAAATATGGTTGGACAGAGGGATCGTGCCAATGGCTATGACGCTGATAAAGAAATTTACCATACTTGTCTTGTATTTGCAATGATCATTCACGTTCTTCCTTAAGCAATCTAAGTCACATACACGTGGACTCATGCTCTGTGGATATTACTCCAAATTGTCCTGTAGTTTTGTGTAATATTTAGTAAGTTAATGCAATTTACACATTCTTTACACATCTGTCGGTTTATCTACGTGCCTTACTATATTTGTACTTTCGTTTAACCACCAGTCCATCTGTATGATAGGCTCTTTCATTCCGTTCAATTATGAGCAACTGTAGCTTGGGATTTATTTATTTATTTTGCAGTGGGGTGTGTAGGATGGGCAATTGTACAATAGTGGCACATTTTTAAGAACGAACAAAAGACAAAAAAGTGGCACCTTTTTTCCACCTAGTACCGATGAAACATTTTAGGGTGTCTGTGCGTATATATATATATATATATATATATGGGTGGATATGGGTGTGCATGCGTGCGTGTGGGTAGGTGTGTAGTAACAATCTGACAAATATAAACTTATGAAAAAGGTGATTTATAGTTTGAGTGTGTACTAAAATGGTGAAGCGGGACCTGTTGGCTTTATTAATGTATTTGATTCCATTATGTCCGTTTGTAAATTTGTATTAAAATCTACTGCGATATCTGAATGCAGAAGACTGGGATTAAAATTCACACCGGGGCATATTGGCATTTCGTTTTACCCAGAAATGATTCGGGATAGCCAGAATTCCTGCAAGCCACACGACATCCTGGTACTGAGTTGCTTTAAAAAAAAAAAAAAAAAAAAAAAAAAAAAACTTCGGAGCACTGAACGATGTATCAGACAAATAAAAATTATACTCCAGATAACAAAAAATAAGGACCAAAGGTAGACACGAATAATCAGTGCTCCAGCTGGATAGAAATAGTGGTGTGACCCCGCTCTGCCCTCAAATATACCACCACCCCTGCTCTTTGTGCTCCTCTTCCTATGCTTTTTCTCGAGCCCTTCACTATGTCTCTCTTCAGATCACTTAAATGCGTCTTGAAACTGGTTACTTTCTACTAATTCCGTATATTACTGTTTAGTGTATTTGTTAAAAGTTGGATATATATATATATATATATATATATATATATATATATATATATATATATATATATATATATATATATATATATGTGTGTGTGTGTGTGTGTGTGTGTGTATGTGTGTGTGTGTGTGAGAGAGTTTAAAAAAGCATCGCTTTCGCCTATGTAACGATATATAACCACATTTATTAAGAAAATACAATCACATTTATTGATAATCTCGTCAACATGTCAACCTTCTGATAAATACAAGTTTTAAACTAAAATCCGAATACCTCTTTGTGCACATACATTAATATGACTAACTAAAATGTACCTAGTTATGCAAACACATATAAATAACGTTAACAATACACCCCCGTAATAGTCCTACCCCAACCCCCAACAGCCATCCCCTCACATGTGTCATAGCCCTTTTTGGGTCTGTAAGAGCATGCGTGCTAGTCATAATGAACGAGGACGCGATCCTTACTTGTACATGACTGAATCAATTCGAATCGGGACTGCCAATACTGATTTATTTCGTGAAGGGACCGTTTGAGGAATAGCCTTTGGGATATATGACATTCAATACCTGTACTCTGCCTTTGTCAACATGACCTACTGAGTAATGTAATAATAAACAGCATCGATGGTTGAGGGTGTGATCTCGCAATGCATATACAACAAGCATGTTTACAAATAGTATACAGATAAACTTACCCTATGTACAATTATTCGCCATGCAGAAATGATTCCTGAATCTTAAGTTCGCGTCCTTCGCTACATAGAGAGTGTTCATTGTTCTATATTTTACCAGTTTTAATATGTACGCTACCTGTATTTCTTACCTGCCCATTTATTTGTCATATTGAACGTAAAAACAAACATGTAAGAACAGGCACAGACATATATGTCTCTGGAACGGGTATTCAAAAAGAATAGAAGTGGTCGCGTGGAAAGACCACAGAGTACCACTGAATAATAATATTATCATCTTCCTTAAGTGTTGGAAATATGAGCTTTTCAAGGGACTTTTCAGTGTTAACCATTACAACTTGTCTTATTTATATCTTTCCAGCTTTTTTTGTTTTATGGTGTACTTTTTGGGTTAGTGGAAACCGAGGATTAAGAGGGGGATTCAACGCCCTTTTTTTCCAATTCAAACAGCACAGTTTTAAAATCGACCCCCCAAACCCCCCAGAAACACACACACTAAAAAAAAAAAAAGTAAAAGAAAATAGAAATGGCTGGATCCGCAACTAATATGCGACGAATTCATCGCATGTAAAGAACGGAGGGGCCTTTTTCCTATTAATGTTTAAGCGTTTCTTCTATTCATTGCAATATGTTTGAATGCATATATGCATGTGAAATAAAACAGCTCTGGTAAGAACTTACATTCCGGCGCAGAACTAAAAATTACTGTCTCGTGTTGGTGTAGTCAGGGCATACGGGGTTTATCTAACAGTTGGCTTAGAAGGTGTAAATCCCAAACCGTTGCCGAACAAATTGCTATGCATGTACTTTTTGGTGTACGCTAACGAAAGCATATGCATTTTTCGAGACTATGTGATTTAAATCTACACTGCATTTAGTAATAGTTCGTGCAACACTTAATAATGCAAATTTCAAACTTTTCCAGATTTGTAAATTATTGAAAATCTAAGACTCGAAAAGCGAAATATTTTGAATTGTTATCAAAACTATAATATTTGAAATTGAATAAATTTAGATTTTTTTAATGAATATTCTAAAAGTCTAAAAAATAGTTTGAAATTTTAATTATTAAACGTTACACGGACTGGAAATTTAAAAAAATATTTCTATATTGATTCTTAATGTGATTAAATTCACTTGATCTGCATCGTGAAGTTTTGACAATAATTGTATGCGCGAGTCATCAGACATGTATACATGTATAAGAGCGGCAACATCATTAAATTGTCCAGTTACATGCCTCGAGCAACTGTTTGAATTTAATGTATTTCATCATAAAGTTTATGTCAAATTCAAGGGGGGAAAAAAAAAGAAAAAAAAAATGTAAAAATTCGTCTTGTATCTCAGTTTGCATACTATTCCTGGACACATCAAACGATATAGGAATAAACATGTTGCGCAGTACTTTAATGAAGTTGTAACCTCTTGAAATGGTCTATTGTCTGAAATGCATGAAAACATGGTACAAGAAGTGCCTTTTTACACGTCACTTTGACAAATTCCACATCCATTATTTTAATAGCCTTGTCAGGTGCTTCTAGTACAGTAAAGTAGAATTATATCTGCAAATAATAAAAACAAACAAACAAACAAACAAAATTTATATAAAAAAAACAACAATAGAAAAGAAAGGAAAGTCTTTAGCATTATACTACGCTTTGTGGCATGCTAAAAAAATCTAAAAACAAACTAGTACTAGTGTATGTCAGCCATGTTTTGAAGGCCACCAGGAAACCTCATTGCATTAATTGTGCCATACCAATAGCGCATGTATGTGATTACACTGAGGCTTCATGTACTTCGTGAAATTTTCTGTTTGAGACGTAATCCAATTCGTGCACTGATATTTCACGATATGGTGATTTCTCGATACCTACAAATGCGATTACGCGCAATAATGACGACACAAAAATATCCAACCTCTGCTCAACATGAAATAACCAACCTGTTTTAAAGATATTACCTGACCAACTTTTCTTGCCCCCAGCTACGATTTCTTTAAAATTGTTATTATGTTTCTTTCTTTCCAAACCAAATCGATGAAATAAATATAGCAGAGCCATCAAGCTTTTTGGAAAGTTAATACTGGTTAAATCTAATTTACTAGTATCTTCACCATAGTCTGTATCCAGACAACTGGACAGACCTAGCAAGTCCGGTATGTATCTATGTAAAGTTACTTTGATTAGATGCATGCAAAAATGTTTAATTTTTACTTCCTCACAATATTTAGTCATACGTTTTACACCGAACTTTAAATAGACAAGGAAACGCCTAGCAACAGACAGCAACATAGTAACAGTGGTCGATGTTAAATTAATTTTAAAGGAAATAAAACAAATCAGTATATTTAAAGTTTTATAAAATGAGAGAAACGTTCTTACACAGACGCAGTACAACAAAAGTTTTAACCACAATCTGCTTTTAAATAAGAAAGTTATTCCTCTTGTTTAGAAAGAGTAGCCAACTGGAGTAAATCTTGCTGGAATAAATTTTTAAGGTATTCCTTATAAAAACCAATATGACGGTAGGTCCGTAATAGTCTCCTTCTGTCTGTGAGAACGAGAAATGTATAAATCAGGCTAGCGCCCACATGTTGGGTGCCTTAGTCTGTAATCAGACAACTGGTCAGATCAAGCACATGTGCTATGTATCTCTTCAACCTTTGCTCTGATTGGGTGCACGTAAAAAGTTTTTATTTGTGGCGTCATAATGCGTACCCATACGTCATACACCGTGCTCTAAATATATAGGGAACAGCCTATCAACAGACAACATAACAACAGTGGTCGACGTTAAATTAATTTTAAAGGAAATAAATTGACCCACTATATTCCAAAATTCAGTAGAATGAGAACAGGAATGCCGTAAACGGCACAATATACGCCCACCCATTTTGCCCCCCCCCCCCAATCAAAAGGTCTTTTCCATTCCTTAAGTGCAAACCCTCTGCAAATGTTGTTCAAGGTAAGTCGTCTAGAACTAAAGTTATCATGCAAGAAATGTTTCTTCTTTCAGTTACAGAGACGTTGGCCTTGACCTTTTGACCCCCAAACCAATAGGCTTCTTTCTAATGCAAGGTGTACTCCACAAACTCGTGGTGCAGGTACACTGTCAACAACTGATAATTTTCTGCAGAAACAGTTTTTCGTTTTTCAGTCACAATGACATTGACCTTTGACTCCCAAATCATTAGGTGTCTTTTTTACCACAAGTGCAAGCCACCCACAAAGTTTGGTCCAGGTATGTGGTGTAGAACAAATGTTATTGTGCGAAAATCATTTTTATTCTTTCAATCACAATGGCCTTGACCTTTCATCTTTGGACTCCGAAATCGATAAGTTTGTTTCGTTACCCCAAGGGCAAGCCATCCACAAAGTTTGGTAACTGTAGATGATGGACAACCAATGTTCATTGGTCGGAAACGAAATTGGTAACAGACGGACGGACATCATAACATTATACGCTTATGGCGGGCGTATAAAGATCCTTGCACAGCAATCAAACAAACATGTTGACGGCAATCTGAATTTAAATAAGAAAGTTATACTACTTTTTCAATAACTATTCAGAACACCTTGGGCCTTTCCGCCAATTATCGCAGTTTTTTAGAAAAGCCACGAGGTCTTCCGATTGCTTGATTAAAAAGAGTACCCATGATGAGTAAATCTTGTTAGAATAAATTTATATGGAACATATTTCTAATAAAAACCAATATGACGGAATAGTCTAGTTCCGTTTGAAAGAACGATATTTTGCACAATCTTGGAGCGCCTCGTGTTACTTTTTTTAAAATTTTTATTCCTGACAGACTATGGACAGCAATATGAATTCACTACCTGTTTTTCCCATTGCATAGCGATTAAAGCCGAAGTAGGCCGGGTGACTCAGGGAAAGAAAACTTGGCTGCGCTTTGGCTCATGCTACCTCAAATATGGCTCGGTCTCGATCGTCACTCAAGGCTGCGTTTTAGCGCTATTGACCAGAAATATGGTTTCACTTTGATTAGTACTCTTATATTTTGATGACTTTGTTTCAGCTGAACTCTAAACACGAATCCGTTTCCTTTAATCATAATCACGATTACCAACACACCTGAACAACAAATAAAGGTGGACCAGTAGTCTTGTTACAACGCGAAAACGCAGCCTGAGCGTTTTGATGACATTAGTTGAGAGGAGTTCTGAATATGAATACAAACAGTTTGACCCTGAGGTCAGCCTCATTTTGAAAGGCCTTTTCTGTTAGTATAAAAAAAAAAAAATGAATACATGTACTATGGTATCGCTAGATCTGCTAGCATGACAGTTACATTTTGGATATTATAAATTACTTTTGGCAAATTGTTTCTAATGTAAGGAGCAATCGAGGAAAACCCTTGCGGCAAATTTTTGCTCCGTTTGAACTTATTGGATCTATAAGGGGAGGTAACCCACTTTGAAGCGGGCGGCAAACATCACGAAAGGTATGGATTACGGAAAACCAGAGACCCCAGCATGCAATTTTCTTCAAACTGAATCAGAACATTGATACTTCATAGCTCTATTTAAACATAAAAGGAAACATAATTGATGAAAGAATATGAGTAAGTATAATATTAATTATGTTCAATAGTTGAATCTAAACGTCTTTGGTCAGTGTCCACCATGTTTTCGATAAGTGATTCTAGGGCCAGTAGTGATGACTTACAACTGTATCACAAGTAAGTTCATCACTCGTAAGTTCTGTCATGTTTAGTCTTCTAAAAGACTGCTCCCATTTATCATAGAAACTTTGAAACGTTTAATGCTTTGTCTACTGCACTTAACCTATATTCTGTATGTCATAGTTATCCAGATGTAAGACCAATACACTACATTTCAGATCAATACACTACCACACAGTACAATGAAAAAACTTTTTTTTTTTTTATAACCAATTAAATGCCAAGACGAAGGAAGATGACCAGTCTGCACATTGTGAGATATAAATAAGGACTGACTGTAGATACAGTCCTACAACGTAAGATGTCCACCCTGATATTCATAAATATCAGGGTGGACGTCTTACATTGTAGGACTAACTGTAGATAGAGTCTAACATTTTCTGTTGATTTTGAAAATGGAAGTCCAGGACCTACAAAATTATTTCTTATAAAACTGGGAGTCCAGTGAATGTAAAACTCTGGACTGACTCATAGAGAGTGGAGGTCCAGAGAGTGTAGTTCTTTGAAGCATGGGTTTTCACTATAAAATGGTCATGGTTAAATGTGACACTAATGAAAGAGTAGATTGTATGCTGTCTAGTTATTCTTATAGCCCTGTACCATGACGTGGAGAATCTTCAGGTGAAAAACTCACATTTCCAGAGTTATAGAAATTACAGATGCCAAAGTAGTTGTATGCACGATGTGGAGATGGGGCTTTATCCACCTAAGATTCTCCACATTCTGGTACAGGACTAATTATTCTTGCAGCAAGGTCATAAAAAGTAATTTTACCTTTTCATTAGAATGATTTCAGGTATGGATAAACTTGTGATAAAGATTGAACAGCCTAGTGTTGTGGAACAGGATCAAGTTGGAGAGGAACGCCTAATGCTCCATGACACAGAGGGACATGTTGCCCTTGAGGTCCTAACCCATCATGAGGTTCATGAAAAGGGAGATCACATTTCTGTTGCTGAAGCAGTTACTGACACTACATCACCTGTACAAGATAGATTTGTACTAGTGGAGACATCCAGAGGGTAACAGTAAACTAATACCATATTTAACTGTGTACAAGACAAATCTAACTGCAAATAACATAGACACAGATGTGACATTGCATAATGAGCACACAGATCAAGGTCTACACTGTTTACTCCATAAATAGAAAGAACAACAAAAACCTAGATCTGCTCAGGACTCTTTGTAGCCTTTTGACACTTGAAGTCCAAGTGCAGTATTCTTAAAATGTTTTAAGTAACAACTCAAGCTCATTCAAAACTTTGACAGTCTGTAACTTTAATTAGAATAAAGCTAGAAATAATGAGCATTTAGATTTTTCATCACTTTGGTCCCTTTACTGGACTGCTGAATTTCCATCACATAGGTGTAACAGAAGTAGCGTACCTGAGTTTGGGATTTTTTGCTTTAGATATGTGATCAGAAAGATTCAAGAATGCAGGGCCTGGACCCACATTCTGCAGAAAATAGGGGTCTAGATGGGAAAACTGCAGATCCACGTGAGAAAACTGGAAGTCCATAAGCAGACTTAAAATAGTTATATTCTGGGTAAATCAATACAACTTTATTATGTAAATCTTACTGAGTATTAGAATTACTATCTTTGTTTTTGTTGGGCCCACATTAATGGGAAGTGAGATACAGCAGTCACCTTTTCACTGTCAGTGCCAACATCATCAACAGTTTAAGGTTTTGGTTCAAGTTTTTCAGCAATGTTTTGATTGTGGACTTGACATGCAGGCCCTGTTCTTCTGGGTTTTTTTCTTCCTTTAACTTTCTTAATTTTAACTTTTAATTTAACTTCTTTTTCTGAATTTGTAAATGCTTTATTTTTAATTAATCACCTAGGGCGCTTTTCTTTTTACCTGTGGTGAGATGGGATTAACAGAAAACTTGGGGTCATTGGCTAGATATTGAAGGTCTAAAGGATGCACAGCTTTATAACATTGGGGGTCCAAGCATTTGTAGACCAGGATGTGCTAAAAGTCATATGATCCTTTCTTTCCATGCTATGTGCATATATTAGTGAGTGTTGTTTTGACACAAAATTGCTCCTACTGTTTGTTCGAGAAAGACACTTGAAACCGGGGCATGTGACTTTGCGATGGCTTAGGGTGAAAAAGTAATTACCGCATATACTCGTGTATAATCCTGTTTGCGTATAAGCCGACCCCTCAAACTTGATAGGTAAAAACATTGAAAAGTGCATGACCTGCGCATAAGCTGACCCATGAAATATTACTGGTAAAGTAAATATTATCCACCGCAAAGTGAAGTGTCCATCAGTGTTGTTTACCATGCATGTTTACTAGTAAGTATATTGCTTCCATTTTCTTGCAAGTCTGAAAAACCTGTATTTGTATTATATTTTGTGTTTTGCTGTATTAACACTATGTTTGATGCAATACAAGTGTTGATTTGGTTTATATTTTCTTTTTCCATCAGCCAGATCTAATTCCTAAGTGATATTTCCCATTTTATCTGCAAGTGCATGTGGACTGACAAGCCCATGGCTTGTAAAGGCAGCACTGCTTGACTTTGTTTTCAAGATGACAATCCTTTTGATTGAGCCGCGAATTTGATACTTGTTAAGTGCCAAGTACAGTCCTACACATATTACAAATATGTGTTTGACCTTAATCCCTTAGCACCCTCTTTGTTTTCCCACATTACAACCCTTTGAACGGACCACGTAGTTCATACTTGTTCCGTGCCAAGTAACCTTGCCATACAATTGACACCTGTTCAGTTGCAACCTTTAATAGATTTCACAGACTGTATGATTGAAGTGTCACTTACAGAGCCCAAGCTCAGTCTCCACATAAGCACCCGCATATGACAGTAAAGACAAGGAATCTGAGTCCGATGATATTTGCGATGACTAGACGACGATGGAGGATTTCAGCACTATAATTGGTCACTCAGACAATGCGGATGAATTCTTGGGCTTTGTTCCAGATGACATTAGGCAGTGACCTTTATAGGATACTGTGAATCACAAAAGTGTGGACTTGACTTTCATTGTTTATTTGTGAGATGTGTGGAATTTACATATTGCGGGATATTGTGAATCGGATCATTCTGGGCTACTGTTTTTATGCTGGTATGTGACCTATGATAGAATTCATGGATTTATTGTATCAATGGATTTAAAATGTCAATAATTATAGATTTCTATAGATTTTTATGACACGAGGATGAACAAAATGTAAGTTGTAAATTTATTTGTGACATATTCCACTCAATAATATACCTAACTGTATTTTTCACTGGTTTTGTCTTTATTAGTCCTAACTATGTACCTATCTATCCATCCAGTCTCCTCCAATATATACTGGTAGTCAACAAGAAAACTTAAAAATTGTCAAGTTTAGACCTTGTCCTGCAGACAAGCCAACCTCCCCCTTCTTCCAGACTTTAATTTTTTCCTAAATTGTTTGGCTTATACACGAGTATATATGGTAAGAAAAGTCTGAGGATAAACTGTTGATATCCTGAACCCAGAAGTTTAAGATGTAGTGAGAATGCATGCCATTTGGCAGCTGGGGACATATTAAAAGTATTTACCATACACACCAAAAATGTTTGCTAAAGTCATAACAATTTATCGATTTTCTGAATAGACATATAAATCATCCTCCATTGTTGAGAGTGACTTGCTAAAAAACATATACTAATATTTTCTTCCTGGATGCAGTTTATTTTTTATGTGAAGATGATATTGAAGTCTACCAAAATGATATTTCTTCAAATATTATTATTATTGTGGAGCCCACACTAGTGGAAGCAAGAGATAGTGGTCATTTTTCTGGTAGAGGCAGCAGCAATGTCGTGAACAGTTCAGGTTTTGGTTAAAGTTTTTCATTTGCATATATTTGTTCAACTCCCTGATAGATTCTCATCCTACTTGGCATAAATCATTGTGAAGCTAAGACAATTCATTTCTGTAACATGCTTTGTTTTCCCATTGATCTTGGGGTCTATGTCACTTTTTTTTATAGCAATTCATCAATTATGGACTCTTTGACATTCAGGCCTGGTCTTTTTGTTATTATTCTATTGCATATGCATAGAAAAGTTTTGTTGCTTTGAGTTATTGCTTGAATACCAGTTTACTTCTTTATTCTTATATTTATAAAGTTTAGTAGTTTCTTATAAAATGAATATGAACCATATTAGCTTTGAAAGATTTCATATCTAGAAGTTGATGAAATTTTGTAAACTGCTACAAATCGGAGAGCCAACATTTTCTGTATTAGAATATGGGGAAAGTGAGGTAAGGTATGAATTAATTTTTATTAAAGTTAACACTTTTCATGGATTTTGTGGTTGTTATGAAGCATGATTTTGAATACATAATGTACGCCTTTACTATAAATTCCATTACTATCAGATGCATATCCATGAAATTAAGTATAATAGAAAATGCAATTTTATTTTGCTAACCATAAAAATTGATGCCAATGAAAATAAATGAATACACGTTATATTTAAAATCATGAACATACTTTGTATTAGGTTGTTTTTTGGTTCATGTTTATTTGGAACGGTTTATCATCCTCAAGTTTTTAGCAGTTTTTACCTTTACATTTTTAGAACTTTACTTCTGATTGGTACTATATGGTCAGGATGGTGCTGACGTGCCATTAAACCTCATGCATACATACATTCTTACATATATTTTGTGAAATTGAAACACAAGAACCTGAATCTTTCAGGTTGTTTTTATCAATGGCTGATGGAATGAGAGGAATATACAACAATGTTACAACTGCTGCTGAGCTGCAAGGGGGACAACTCATAACAACAAATTTGCCAGGTAAGGAGAAAAAGTTTTAGAAAGCTTTGTGAAAAATGCTAATGATGCAAGGGACAGTTATTATGCACAAATTTGATGCCACATCAATCTGCCTAATATATAATAACAAAATCATAAAAATAGAGTAATTTGGTAAGGTAAAAAATGTAAATATTTTTGATAGCTGTAATAAATAAAAACATATATATCTGATTAATTTGACCTGTCAAGTCTATACAAGCTCATATCAAAAAAAGATTATGCACCTAAGCCCCAAATTCACAATTGCATTTGTCATGTTCGAAGGTAATTTTTGAAGCAAAGTGACACTCATGGTGCAAATGGAGGCTCTTTCTCCACATGATAATTTTGAAAAACATTTTGTACTAAACGGCTTAATGCAGTTCAAAACAATTGCCGTTCAAGCCATTTTTGAGATGTTCTACTTGCCTTGAGCCCAGTGAATCTACTGCCTCAGGTGACTAGCTCTGCTTCCTAGCTGACTATTGTTATTTCAGTGTCCTGATTCCCTGATACTGTTAAGTAACTACAGAAGTTGTACATTCCTGACATCAATTTCCAGAACAACTCAAGCCCGAAACACTTAATTCACAAATATATCCATATCTTTAATTATTAAGCAATAATAGCTTAAAAATCACATGATAGACTTAAATTAAGAATTTTGACAGTGACCAGTCTATGAAACTTTCACCCGGATTTAATTTCTTTATTTTTTGTGAATTTGAATATTCCATGAATATAAAACAACAAATTTACCCTTCCCCTCTCCCCTCAAGAAAATAGAGAATGATAAATATATGATGTGACCTCTATGCAGTCACCTCTAAGCATAGATCAAAACAATTTACTAGCTCTGCAATGTATTTGATCTATTTCAGCATTCCAAGTACCTTTCAGACTTAGTTGTCAAGTGTCTGATACAAATTATTGATCCAAAGGGTTAAATTTTCCTATCGAACATCAATGCATAATGGAGGATTATTTTTCTTACATACTTGAGCAAAAAAAGAGGGTCAAACTTAGAATGGTGTATTGTGAATACTAATCCAACTTTAAAACATCAAAACATCCATTGCAAATTTCCTTACCTTAAGATGGTGCATAAAAGGTTAGGTTTTCACTTAATATTTTGTGTAAACTTTAAATGATGTTTGAACATGTATCACTGTTCAAAGAACAGTGGTCAAGACCATTGAGTTAATGGCAATGCACTGTTCGAAATGTGTGCTGTAGATGACTTGTGCAATGATACAAATGTGTACAGTTAAAAATTCCACTCTGATCCCTAAGGTTAAACAAGACACAAAAATAATGATAGTCCTCAATTCATCTTTAATCTAGAATAGATTTACCTTTCATAAATAATATTGAGACGATTGTTTTAAAAAAAAATAGCAATTACAGTAACAGCTTTTTTGACTCAAGACCAGACTACAGAATCTGTGCTGGTCACTAGGTCTATCAATGCAGAATGTCCTGTTTGCAGAACACCAGCTTCAACCTTTGCATGTTTTAGAGTGTAAATGTGTTGCAGTTGATGTTTATCTTGATTATTGTGAAAGAATACTCAAGTGATGATGGAAATCAGGGAGTTTTTGCCAGTTTGTGTGGACTGTGATAGCAGTAAAAGGTCATGTGATAAAAAAACAGCAATCACGTGTTGAAAGATAGAGAAATTCCCTGTCACTGTTCTACAGTGGAAAACATGATTAATACATGCAGGAATGTGAGAAATTATATTGACTATTTGCAGTTCTCTGAACCATTTATTTTGCCAGGATTCATTGATAAAAGGCCATAGCATTCATTTTCTTGTGATGATAGTTTATATTAATAAAGCATTAGCCATATCTGTGTTTATGGTAGTTAGACTGATATTGTAATGCCGACTCAATTTTCAGTATTTGTCCCCTTGCCTGCATTTTTCCAGATCTGTAGTATTAGCTGAGGTTGATTGCTCAGGTCATGTATTATATAGTCACTTATAAGTCCAGGCCAGTCACATGTAAAGATGGTGACTTAATATAGGAACCGGCAGTTTCATAATCAGAAAGGGATTATGCTGTGAATTAAATTGAATCTGCTGGATGTTTTTAATATAAAATGTGGTATATACTTGTAATTATAAAAATGTTGATGTCATTTTCTAGTTGCCACTTTATGATTCTGGATGTTGCCAGAAGGTGACCAGATGATAATTTTCACTTGCCGATTCTGAATATGTAGTGGAACTTTGACAACTTTATATCGTCATATGCTCCCTATCTTCAACAGATACATATAGAGCGGCGAAGACTGATGACCATGTTTATGTCCATAAGCATTACTTGAAGCACACATAGAAAAGTTGGGGGACATGCAAACATTTATTTATTTTTGTGAAGTCCTGGAAGGATGATATAGCTTCATAAGCCCTAGCATTGTGGCTGAAGTGTGCAATATGTTCAGCTTACTCTGAAGTCTCAAAAGATCAGAGTCAACTCCTGAAGATTTCAGCTCATGAGATTATAGCAATCTCTGTGAGCCTCACATTTGAACATGTTTCAATCTGAGACATAATAGAAGCTGCTGGCTGGCAGACATGTTCAGCCTTCTAGAATTTTTTCTCTGTAATCTAGCTTCACAGAGACAAGAATTGAATCTGGTGGGTTCAGTGGCTGCCATCCAGACGACCACAAGACCCAGTTGGCAGTAGCACAACCTCCTCACAAGCATGAGTTTATCACTTTCACTGGATTCACCTGGAAATTTTATCAGTAAGAAGAGTTCATTATTTTCTTCTTAGCCATGTATGTTTGTCACGGATTACGAGACCATTGGTTGTGCTGCTCTCAGATTAGGAGGGTGGATTATCCTTCATATAGGGAATCCAGCCATTCTTCCCTCGTTGGGTGCCTGGGGTAGAGACAGGATGTGGACATCCAATTTGATATATTGCTCTGTTTTAAACTTGAGCCATCTAGTAGTGGTACAAGGGAGGTAATAGGTAAGAGTTTCTTCCCTTGGTCTGTGTGGCATCAATAGACAGAAAAGACAACATTTTCATCTATTTATGAATGAGGGTTGGATTCAGAAGGTAGCCAAGTTTATTTTCCTCACTTTAATATGATCAGGTAAGTGTTCTTGGAGAAACGTAATTTACTAAGAAATTTGCTTTTTCATGTTTTATTTAGCAGCACTTCTGAGTCAGATACAGACAGTCGGAGGGCTGGTTGAGGGCAGCAGTGTGTTTGAGACCTATGGGGATGGGGGAGTGGTTAGCATTGGAACTCAGCCCCTGGACAATCCAGATACAGCTGTTTGTACCGCAGATCTGCAGCTGTCTGTAACAGATACCAGCACAGAGACCACAGAACCAAAGGTTTGTTTTCTGTAATACCTTATTTTGCTTATATGTGCCCAACTTATGAATTAGGACTTTGAAAGTGGGAGTCCAGGACTTCTTCCTTGAAAAAAGTTGAATTTGTTTTTGGTTTGGTGTTTTATGGCACAGCAACACAAGTAGGTTATTTAGTGCCAAGTTGGAGTCCCAGCCATAAAAATTGGAGTTCCAGTAACACAACCTTTTTCTTTCTTGCAACAATTCAAGGCATTATGTGTGTATTGTTGTGTCACCAATATAAATATCATCAGATTTTGCCAAAGCTCATTCATTGTGGAATATTTAGTATTATTATAAAGGAATGAATATCTAAGGTAATGAGAACTGATAATTGTGATTGATTGTGATGTTACAACTATGACAATCCTCAATACCATTACCTTACCATTCTTTCATTTTGTGTGCAGCTGGATGGAATCTAATAAGAGATTAAAGTTTTTTTTTCTGTATTAATTTATTTCATTAGCTTACTTCCATTTCAAAGGTAAATAATTTTGCCAAGACACTGGTAGAAGAAACAAAGGACCATATTCCATTCATTTTTTTTTTCATTTTATCTATATGCAAATAGCATACTACATTCACTTTTTTAAGAAGCAAACTTTGACAAACTTTTCCACTGCAGGTTTAGGATCAAAATCCTTAATTTCATTGTCTGCCTCCATCACCCTCACCAATTTCTTTACAGTTTGTTGTTTTAAACATCAGCTGCTCTTTGTATTGATGTGATGAGAAACTGGGCTCACAAGCCAGCAATATTATAGGTGAAACCAGCAAGATGTCATTTAAAACAGCAAAGTCTGGAAACAAGCCTGGGTACCTCCTGCAGACTACCAAGAATGCAAACGCATCCCTGCAAAGTGATTTTACTACCACTTTGAACTGGAAGAAGTCCTCCATTCTTTCACTTTTAATTATGCATTTAACTCTTCATTTCACACATCAAAGTCTTTTAGTTGGCCACTCTTTCAAGAATCGGGTTTATCTGCAGTCTTGAGCTTGGAACCAAAGAAAGTATGCAAAGTTGGCATCAGTTGATGATCACTCAAAAGTGAAAGTATATTTGCTCATGACTCTGAACAATAGCTGATTATACAGTGTTTACTGTGGGAGTTCTTATTTCTCTGACAAGCAAAATCAATTGTATTTTAGTGAAGAATACCAAGAAGTCCCAAAATCTTGGCAACATTTTTCTAAATATGGTATATGATAAAATACAAGTGTTGCAAACATTGCTGAAGGATTTAAAGTACGATTGATTAAAGTGGATCGAATGATGCTTATTGAAGCAGTGTGTCAAAGCACACATGATTGTAATTAATCTTTTGATCAATGCAATGATAAGGCACTGACAATCAATTAACAGGAGTTGTATTCTATTTATCTACAAATATCTGGCCTATGTGGCTTCACCTAATACCTAAACAATCACTTGGACTCTTGTTTGATAACCCAGACACTATATAAGTGTACTTGCTTTGTAGGAGCAGATCAAACAAAAGAGAAGTTCACTCCAAAAAGAACTTTCATATAGAGGACATGGCTGTTGGAATTTTCATTCATCAAAAATTAAAAGTACACATATTTGTATGTGGGCTTTGGGTTCCAAAGAATCCTGTGCCCCTCTTTAATTTATGAGGTTTTTCTAATATTTTGACATTTTGTTTATTCTGTGAGAGTGTTAAATTCAGTTCAGATCTTTGCATTTTTGTAATGTTGTCTCTGGTACCATTCTAGGGTACAAGCAAAAACCATGCAAAATAATGGTTCAGCCATTGGATTACTATGTCACTAACATTTTTTTGCAAATTATTGGCATGATATTTAGTTTATAAAAAAATGCATATAATGAAAAAAAATGAAAGTTCACTGCTAATTTACCCCATGGTTTTCTGTCATATGTGTCTTGAAATCATCATGGTTGCCACTTTCTTTGCCACATTGCTAACTGGGATTGATTGGATTGCACATCAGTTCATATTACTTTTCATGGAACCACTGATATTTATTATTATTATTATTATTATTATTATTACTACAGTAATATTAAGATCTTTTGTGTTGTTAAGTGGAAACTCCTTATGTAATATTCTTTGATGGCAAAACAGTTTTTGTATTATTATTTAGTATATTTTTTCACCCAGCCATATGAAGGGATGGTTTTTGAGCTCACCTGGCCATGAGGTCAAGTGAGCTTATGGTTTGGCCCTGCATCTGGCCTGCATAGTCCATTGTCTGTCCACGATACTATTTTAAACTTTTTGTCAAAAACTGCTGTTTCAGTCAAACTTGGTAGCAATGATCATCAGGACATATTTACCAAAAGTTTGTTTGGGGTAGCCCCCTGAGCAGTTGTGTGGCTTCCATGGAAACCTATTATCAGTTTCTTCTCCAGAACAACTTGTACATGTTATATAAAATAAATTGTGTTCAGGGTGGCTTACCTAGCAGCATTGTGGTTTACTTACCAACCAGTTGGAAAACCTATTTTCAACTTCTTCTCCAGAATGGCTGAGCCAGTTTGATCAAACTTGGTAGGCATGTTTGTTCGGACATGCTCTGTCAAAATTGTGTCTGGGTGGCTCTCCTACCAACAGTGGTTTCCATAGCAATCATATAGAAAAATAATTTTTTCAACTTCTCCAGAATGGTTGAGCCATTTTTGATCCACATAGTCTGAATGTTTGTACATGCTGTATCAAAATTATGTTAGGGTGGCTTCCCTAGCAACAGCATTGCTCCTTAGTAGCCAGGTGTAAAAACAATTTTTGGCTTCTTCTCTAGAATGTCTGTGCCAGTTTGATCAAACTTGGTAGGAGTGTTTCTTAGGACATACTCTGTCAAAAGTTTTTTTATTTGGCTTGCTTAGTAATGGCATGGCTTATATAACAAATATGGAAAACCTATTTTCAACCTCTTCCTCAGAATGGCAAAGCCAATTTTGCTTAGTAATGGCATGGCTTATATAACAAATATGGAAAACCTATTTTCAACCTCTTCCTCAGAATGGCAAAGCCAATTTTGCTCAGACTTAGTAGGAATGTTTCTCATGACATAATCTATCAAAGTTGTGTACAGGGTGGCTTCTCTGGCACTGGTGTGGCTTCCATAGCAACCAGGTGAAAAACCTGAAAATGATATTTATATCCCATCAAGTAAGTCTAGTTGTTATTAAGATAACAAAAAAAATTGAATGGCTTTGTCTCTCCAAAACTGCCTTACCATATCAGACCAGGTGTGATAGGTGGAGTCCTAGCATGAATACCATTCACATTTATACAAAAGATGCCAATGTACAATCTTGCCCAGCTGATGTTTACTCTGAGTAGAAACATGGTTAAACAACATTTCTATTGAATAGCTGGTAAGTATTCTGACATGGGTGTCTTTCAACCCAAGGCAACTGCCTTATTACTATATTGCCTTTTAGACCAATCTGTGTTGAGGGAGCAATATTAGGCCTTCTTGGGCCTCTTGTGTTACATACCTGTTCCTAGGGAGTGATACGAGTAATCTGATTACCAGCCACTTCATGGTACATTCTTAATTAAGACCAGAGAGTGGGAGGATCATTGTGAATATGTGTCACTACTTGGTATCAGGCATGGCCTTTTTGTAAAGCATAAGGCCCCCCCCAAAAACAATGTGTGTTTCCGGTCGGCCAACCGTCCGTGTTTCTCATTGCCAACCCTAGACCCCCCCCCAATCACATTGCCGAAATTGATTTGTGCATCTAATTGAGCTTGTTTTGCCCATTAATTTGAAGTGCTTGAAATATTATTTGATTTATATATAATGTTTAAAAAAAAAAAAAACCTACCTGCCTTAACCAGATTTTAAAACCAGTGCAATAGGAAACACACATATTTATTTTTTTGTCTAATTAAGACCACATAGCAGCAGGAGCATTGTGAATATATGACACTGCTTTGTACCAAGCATGGTCTTTTTGTAAAGCTTAGTCAACCAGAAATGAGTTTGAATCTTGATCTGTTTACCATTCAGTTGTATTGGAAGTTGCACACACATAGCTGCCTAACTCTTGTTGAATATGGATGATGCCGTTGACTCAGTGAACAGAATGCGCTGAGACAAATAATTTAAGAAGTTGCTAGCACCCCTCCCTCCCCTTCCAATTCATGAAATCAACGAAAGCTGACAGTTCGTTATCTATGTATGTTATAGTTGCAAAATATTTAAAACACTAAGCAAATCTGTCATTCTGCTGTTGTGTTAATCCCATCAGGATTTCAACTTGTGGTGGTTATTTTTTATTGGATTTTTATTATTCACCCTTGTTGAAATCCTTCTACAGGTTCTAAAAAGTGTGTTTGTGAAGTCCTGAATGGGTCTGTTGTTGTAGTGCACCGTAAAGTTGCCTAGTGCTAGTTCATATTTGTACTCAAGTACAAATTAAATATTACATAATGAAATTAATAATTATGCTACAAAAAATTAATTCTAATAAAATAATTTATTTTTATATTGTAATTTTGTATCATCTTTTTATGATGTGTTGCTGTGTAAAACATGCAAAGTGCCCTAAGATGGCATTTAACTGTTCTGGCTGGATTCCAGGATATGTTGTTGTTGCAACTTGTTTACTGTATTTGCTTTGTTATGTCTGAGCAAATTGTGTATTGAAAACTCAAAATTTTGCAGCCCAAAACATGGGCATTTGCAAACCTATATTTTGTAACCAAGGGTCCATGGAGGTGTATGACATACAGGGGTCATTAACTAATTTATTTATCTTCATGTCAGGTAAGTATTATGCATCACCCCACTCAGACAATTTTAGACAATTTTTACCTATACCACTGTTGTCTCTGATATCAAAACTTTTAAATGAGAGACAACTGTGATATGGGAAAAATATCACAGAACAGAGACTAAACAAGTGAGGTTATGCATATGAATGAGTTGACATTAAGATAAATAAAAATCCATCAAGCTATTGACCTCTGCAAGTCACATATTCCCATGGACACTTGCTTACAAAATTAGACCAGCAAATGCCACGCCATGTTGAAGTGCCAGAATTTGGACTTTTAGATAGGCCATTGTCTCTTACATTACCTGTGTGAGGAGTGACATCAGAGACTTGGGCATGACTCAGATCTGCTATCACACAATGCACTGGTAGATCAGGATCAGCAGTGTGCTACTTGTGATATCAAGCTACTATTCACAGTTGGGTGTGGGTTACATATTTAAATAGCAGTAATACAAAACCTGCTGTTATTGCATTGCTTTACTTTTCTAGGATGCTAAGTCCCCAGTCTAAGCTAAATTTTCCCTCGTCCAGTCAGTAATTGGAGGCCCAGAATTTAAAAGAACATAATCACAGTCCAATTTTTCAGGCATAGCCAATATACGGAAGATCTTTCTCAGTCCAAGTCAAAAAAGAAGATATTCCGTATGTTGGCTATAACTAAACAATAAGACTGGGGTCATGTTGTTTTCAGTTCTGGGCCTCCAGTCACTAATTGGAGGAGGGATTATTTAACATGGACTGTGGACTTAGCATCCTAGAAGAGGAAAGCAATGTAATAGTAGCCGATAAGTATTACATAATTAAAATTAGTTTTAAAACATCCCCCCACACAAATACATATTAAGACATTGATCACTTGTGAAATGTTGAATTATTTAACTTTTGTAAAAAAAAAAAAAGATATTTTTAGTTAAGTAAGGGTCTGAGCATCCCAAATCACTTAAAAATATAGCTTGGTGTGCATTTTGTTAGATAACTCTTTGTTGTATATATATTCCCAAGTAAGGGTCATTATATAGCAAAGTATGGGAAAAAGTACTCTGTCGCTAAATTCACAACGAATAATAGCTGAATGAGTATTTTAAAAATCATCAGTTTTGCATATGTTGGAGATTATAGACTCATAATTTAGTACACAAAAAAAGTATGCTGGGGAGTGAATTTTTTAAGTATGACACAGTTATTGAGGTCGCATTGGTTTTCCGCAACAGAAAGCCTGTGTGGCAGATTTACAGCAGGTTGTAGATTTTCAAAGGTCTCATATACCTTAAGTCGACTTTATAATTTTCTTTCACATGATTGTTATTATGATTATTAAAATTGTGTAAAATTTGTCATTTGTTATTTAATAATGAGATAGAAGTCACAACCATATCATTTTATGTCCAATCTGTCCTAGAGTTCATTAGATATATTGCAGTTGTTACATGAAGTTTATGATTGTGTTTGAGTCAGAAATACAAGGAGTAATGACAACATTGTTTCAGAAGAAAAGAGGTGGTGGATGGCCTAAAGGAAAAAAGAGAAAAAATGTTCCTGAAGTCAATGCACCAAGGAAGCCAGCTACTGGGTAAGGTTTTATCCTTTACAATACATTCTGATATAAAATTTTAATGGGGAGGAATGATATATTGATCACATGAAAAAATTTATATATATTTTTTGGGGGAAAAAGATTGAAAGAGGAGGTACAAACTTTATTATTGTCTCCTTCAGAACCATTATCCTATATGTATAAATTGCTCAGAATGGAGAAATAATTATTCCGTGTCTTATTTTACCTTAAAATTCTCCAGACAGTTTCAGGATTTTATCTGAATATCTATAAGTTTTCTCACCTTCATGTAATAAACTTAAATTTCTCTATCCTCTTTGTTAGATTGATCTCATTGGTGAAACTTTTTACTTTTTGGGATGGAGATATCTTCTTAGTAAATTTTGTTAGCAATGTGGCAGGTGATATGCATACAGTATTTGGATGAACAATAACCTAATTGTACTGCTCGTTAGCTGGGGAAAACTTCAACCTTGGAATTGTATGAGCTGGGTTCACTTCACGATATAGCTATTGTTTGTTTGTTTCACTGTAGTGGCTTCCTTCTGAAATTAATGTCTCCTATAAACAATCTGTTTACACAATTGGATGGCATTTTATGATAAAATGCAAGCAAAACTGGCATGGACTATGAAAATGAAGTGTATTTGTTGGATTTATTCAAGGAATCTTGAGTTAAGCATTCTGTAGTACTTGAAATTCCCAAAACAAGTATGTGTCTCTCATTCAGCTAGACATGTATGTGTCTGTGGAGTTATGGATAAGATAGTCTTGTTCAGCTAGACTCTTGCATGGCTTTTTGGCACTCTTCCAAACTAGGGTCTGTTAAAATACTTTATTGGTATCTATTACTGATTTATGCTGCTACAAAAAATGTGCGTCAAATCAGATATCTTTCTATCTTGAAATTTGTCTAGACATGCCTTCTGCAATTATCCAAGCCAAAATTAAATGGAAAACTATTGAGGATATCATTAGCTCACCTGGCAATCAAATATGGCCACTTGTACTAAACTAGAAAAACCTTTAGATTATTTTATCTCAAAAGCCACTAACAGAATCTGACCAAATTTGGCAGAAAGCGTCTCTAAAGTTATTTTTAATTTGTACAGACGATGCCAATCTGTCATCAAATATCATCATCTTTACTAAAAGTAGAAAAACATTTTAATGACTTGTACAAAATCCTTGAAGACGATTTGACCAACTTTAACAGAAAGCAACCTTAATTTTATGCAAATGATGCTAATTCACTATCAGATGTAACTAGTTACTAAAAATAAAAACAACATAATGGTTCTTCTCAAACATAGTTGAAGAGAATTTGACCAAATTTGACAGAAAGCATCCTTGCATGAAGACCTTTAAAATCAGCAATGATATTGATCCACTATGAAATAGGCTGCTGTTTCTAAAACTAGACGAACCTTTAAATGACTTCTTCTCAAAACTGGTCCACAGAAGTTTACTAAATTTCTGAGGGAGAATCCTGACATAAGGCCTTTCAAGTTTGCACAAATGATGCTAATCTGCTGTCCAATATGGCTGCCATCATTGTTTTCTTCAGGCTGCACTCTTGCACCTTTTAGCACAGTAAAATTTGAAAGGAAACAGCAGCAACACATAGTAAATGGTGCACAAAAAAGTAAGTGTCTCTATCATTTACAAGATTGTGCTCAGTGTTCCCACTTTTTGATAATTCAACTAAATCATCAGTATGCTTAATATTATAACTCGGGCTATGTGAAAACCTCCCCATTGATCAAGATTACCTTGTGCTTTGATAGAACTATTACATGTAGCGAGGAATCAATTAGGAATAGATTAAAAAAATATATTGTACTTTTTTGTACCATATACGTCAGACAATGAAGATGACAAATACTGATGGTCTGACACAAATGCAAATATTATGAATTTAGAGGCCATTGGAGACAATTAAATATTGACATTAATGATGATGACAGAGGGGCAATACCTCAGCATGTGATACCAATACCAGGAGTGATAATGTAAAGAATGCACTTATAAATGGTATTACCACATTGCTAAGGATCCCAAATAAAAAGGTTAGCTTTAAAATTACCATTATGACAAAATAAGATTAAATTTTTTTGCAACTGTGCAAAAATAGGAAAGAAAATACAAATGATGGAATTCTGTGTATTCTAAGTTATTTCAGTTCCTATCTGTAGAATTCTTATATTAATAACAACATGTAAAAATGAGTTACATATAACTTGGTCTCCACAGGAAATAGTAGTGTGAATTATTGCAGTAATTTAAAGGAATTTAATATAAATGTTCGGACTTATGGTGATGTACTGTGTATACTCGTTGATAAGTCAACCCGAACTGAAAACAACATAGACCCCAATCTACCATCACATAATGTGCTAACATATGAGGGTCTGTGTTGTTTGTTCTACTGATTACTCCAAACACCCTGCATAGAGCCAGATCTGCCCGTGCATTATGTGATGGCAGATCTGGGTCTGTGCAGTTTGTAGTTGGACTGAACTTATAAGTGAGTATAAGCAGTAATAAATACATCTTTCCTAAACCACCTTAACATGTACTGTTAACTGACCATACTCTGCTGCTACCTATATGCTATTAATGTTTTCGGAGTAAATGTCAACCATATTAAACTCTTACTGATCTAGGTTAGAACTAGATTAGGAATGAACATAGACTGAACATACTATGAAAACAAGGTGCCTAATTTCTTTTTAATGATCAATCATGAACCTTGGACCCATCAAATGTAGACATACAGATTCAGGGAAGACATTACTATAATTGTCTGAATTATATCTTTATTTTCATTAATGCTGCTGTTTGAAAAGCTTGAAAATGTGACTACTATTGAAGTGAAGAGTACACATTTTGTATACATAAATAATGTTCTAGTTCTTTTGGATTGGTTTTTCTGTAATCATGTCCCCCCCCCAGTTTTATTCATACTACCTCCTACACATTTTCATCTACAAGCCTTCATTTAATCTACTAGCCTTTATGTTATTTTCAGGGATAGGCAGTTATGGACCCAAACTCGCACATTATTATGAGGCAGATCTTTATTGAAAGTGATAAGTTCATAGTAAATGATGCAATAATTGGTAGGACCCCCTTGAGGTGAGGAGAGCCCTAAAATTTGACACAGGAGGCACATAAGAACCCCATGTCATGGAAAGTTGGAGAAAATTGATGCCATTACTATAAAATAGAAAAACTTTAAATGTCAAAAAGCATCATACCAACCCAGATTTCTCAAACATATTCCTTCGTATTGCATGTTGTTAAGGTAGGTCTCAGCCAGGTGAGCTATCTCAGGCCCACTTTGGCCTCTTGTTGAACAGACACCATTGCAGGAGGCATAGCTCAATTCGTCAAGGAAACTATCTCTGTAAATGTGAAACCTGATGTCATTTGATTGGCACAGTGATGCAAGACATAATCATATCGTCAGCCAGTGAAATATCACTTTTCCAATATTCGGGAAGATCTCATTCTTGCATCACAAGTAAAACTTAACCATCAGTTTGCAGAAATCTCATGAAGCCATGTGAAAATTTGATTGAGTGAGACTGGAGAAGATGGGGTAATGAACAGATGGATTGCCAGAAAGACAGATGGACTGTGCCCCAATACACCCATTGCTTTAAATAAAATTATCATTGCAGAGTCGTATATGGGGTCTATTACTGGAATATATTTCACTTGTTAACATTGTTTAATTGTTTGAAGATTCTGGCTATTTTGGTTATGTTAGAGTGACAACATTGTTCCAAAAAGTGTAACTGGGCCTTGGTTATGAAATTTGCCTGTTGATGGTTATATATTTTGACGAGAATGGCATGTCCATTTGACATTTCATTAGAATACAGATTAGAGCCCACAGTCCACTTTACAAAAGGTGTTAGTAGTATTCATGCATGATGAATGCTTATAAAAGAATTTCTCCAAACCATGCAAGCAGTATGCATGCATACCAATACCTATTTTGCGCATGGACTAGGCTGTCATGAATGTTCCACTGAAAGATCAAACAGACAGGTCATTCTTGTTGAGGTATAGGTGTTCCTGGACACAAGCACAAAACATTTTGACAAAAAGGAAGTTTGTCATTAAATAGATGATCGATATCTTCATCTGCTCATATGTTAAAATATTCTCCATGCAGTAGTACTTTTAGTACTTTGATCTCTCTCTCTCTATTCCTCCCCACCCTACCTGAGAGGGAGACATATATTGGTTTTGTATTGTTCAGTTCATCCATCAATCATCTGTCCATCCATCCATCCATCACACTTCCTTGTGAGCAAGGCATTCTTAAAAGCTATTGAGCCAAACCAGAAAACCATATCAAATATGACATGTAGATTACCTTTGGTGGGTACCAAGACCTGATAAAGTTAAAACCATACCAAATATGGTATGTAGATATCTTTGGTGGGTACCAAGACCTGATAAAGTTAAAACCATATCAAATATGATATGTAGATATCTTTGGTGGATACCAAGACCTGATAAAGTTAAAACCATATCAAATATGATATGTAGATGTCTTTGGTGGGTACCAAGACCTGATAAAGTTAAAACCATATCAAATATGATATGTAGATATCTTTGGTGGGTACCAAGACCTGATAAAGTTAAAACCATATCAAATATGATATGTAGATATCTTTGGTGGGTACCAAGACCTGATAAAGTTTTGGTGACTGTGACCTTATTCTTCAAATTTGTTTACACATTTTTAAACTTTGTGGACTTGGACTTTGTGTGTGTGTGTGTGTGTTGGGGGGCAAATACTTTATAAGCACGCTTAATAACAAATCAGTTGAGATGAAATTTAGTAGGCTTATATGTATTATTATGTAGATGAGCTAATTAGAAATTCAGGCCATTACAGCAATTTTTCAATTATTTTTTTTACACATTTTTGAACTCTAATTGGACTTTTTTGACAAAAAACATATTAGCATGATTTAAGAAAAACCATTTAAGGTAGACAAAGAAAATGTGGCATGCATGTTTGTAGTCAATGTAGATAACTTGATTAAGATCTTCATGCCATTAAAGCAATTTTTCTATATATAACTTTTTTTTTTACTTAGACTTGTTTGGTCTGCAGTGCTTTCACCAACACCAATCTTTTTTTGGGGTGGGTCCATGGTTTCAGTCTCCTAGCCCGTCTTTTGAACAAATGTCAAGCCTATCGTACTTTTTGCAAAGCTGAAGCATTCTGTATGCTACTTAGCTTGATGGAACTCATTTGCTTTAAGAAGAGGAAGACTAAAATCGAGACCTTAAATAACACTGACATTTTATATCACACTCCTAACAAAATTTCATTGTATTTTCCTTGATGGATCTTTTCTGTTCTTATGTCAAGTACCAGTGTCACAGAATGAAAGTAATAATGGTGGGCGGGTGGGGTATATTATGTTTTTGCTTTAAAAAACAAATCCTGTTTAGTCTTATATTCATATAAGTTTAAAACCACTGACCGTATATACTCGCTTATAAGTTGAGTCCAACTGCAAACTGCAGAGATCCAGATCTGCTGCCGCATAATGTGCCAGCAGATCTGGGTCTATGCAGTTTGTTAGGAGTAATCAGCAGAACAAACAACATAGACCCTAATTTGCTGGTATATTATGTGACAGCTGATCTCAGTTTATGTTGTTTGTAGTTGCATTTGACCTATAAGCAAGTACATATGGTACCTGAATAGTTCAGTTATAAGGTCCCCCCCGCCCCCCTTCCCCTTTATTGTTGTGAACTGAGGATAAAATCCTTGTGTAGAAGATGTGATAAGAGAGAAACTTAAAAGACACATTATTATGGTTATCTTGAACCTTCAAACATCTTCAACAAAAGTTCCTGTTGATGGAAATTTTTTACTTATTTTGTGTGTCTTTAGGTATGTATTATTTGCGATTGAGAAGAGACAAGAGGTTAAAGCACAGAATCCCAACCTGTCTTTCTCGGATATAACTAAGTGTTTGGGTCAGAACTGGTCCAACCTGTTACCAGAAGAGAAACAGGTAATTTTATCTGTAAAATGTACCTTTCATGGATATTAGATATCCAATTCTGTGTATATTTTAAAGCTGTAAAGAAAATATGTGAACTTTTCAACAGACAGATATATATATATATGTAGCACTTGGACATAACCATTAAGTAAGATCAGAGAGAACAAAGCAATTAAGCAATCACATGTCTTTAAAGAGTCACTTTCTCATGGGATCTGGAAACCCAGCACTTGGACATAACCATTAAGTAAGATCAGAGAGAACAAAGCAATTAAGCAATCACATGTCTTTAAAGAGCCACTTTCTCATGGGATCTGGAAACCCAATCATACTGGAAATCACCACCTAGCAGTCATCTTCGCAGTCTAGTCTAGAACAAAAAATTATGGAGGGGTGGGTTGGAATTTCCTCCTTTATTTGAAAGGGGGGGGGGGGTCTGAATATAGGAGGGATTTAATGAAGAAATAAAGGTAGGGCTTGGAAATATGATGCACGATTTTTGCACATTCAGTTAAAAAATATACTCTGCATCTTGCATGAGAATCCATTTCAGTGGTAGCTGTTTAATGTAAATTTGATTCTGTACTTTAAATATGGAGCAAACCTTTTTTAAGCAGTTGACTCTGGAAAGTGATATATTAATATACATTAGTAAGTGAATTAATTTAGGCTAAATTTTATTCAAGTAACATTTTTCTGATGAAAAGATCATAATATTTACGGCATAAAGGCTGGCGACTGTCCAGATAGTTTCAGAACCTGCATTAGTTATTAGGAGCTACTGTTTTGTAAGTGCCATGCTATGAAAATGAGTGGTTAAAAAGATTTGTTGATATTGTTTTTAAGAAATATTCGGATTTACATTTTGTCCTTGATTTGATTTGAACATGCATCAGGGTTGGTAGTGGTTCATGTTTTTTGCATGTTTATTATCCCCTTAAGTTGGAATATAGCAATAACACTTCATTTCATGTGCATTTACATTGCATAGCCTACCAGCAAATGTTGCTTTTATTTGGATAGTCTACAGTAAAATCATAACCACTGAAAGTGTATATTTTTGGCACTCAAGTAATTTGCTACATTTTTATGTTGCTAATATGCGGAAATAAAGAATTTGTTACAATTTAATGATGGTGAAATATTGTGCTTCACTGCAAGTGGCCTAAAAACAGGTGCTTGCTTTAGTGTGTCCTTAGCAAAAGTCATTTAGCTCCCAATTATCTCAGCATGATATATCCAATAATGTGTTAAAAGTGCCATTAAAACCAACAAAAAAAGTAATAGGGATTCATTTCTTCTATTATTTGATATGTAGTTCTTTGAAGAAGTGATGGTTTAAGATGTGTGACCTTAAAGCGTTACCTTTATATTAGATTCATATCTAATTTGTAGATATTACTATCTATTCATTCTTCTCTTTTACAAATGATTTTTTTTCTTGCTGAATTGTAGTTGTTTAATCAAAAGTAGATTGAAAAGTACTTGACAATGTTATCAAACTTATGTTTTTGAAAGGAAAATCTAGCCTTAAAAATTGTTTTCATTATATTAATTCTCATTAAATTCTTAGCAGAAATTTTTCTAGTTTTTAAATGTAAAATCAGGTAATCAAGATATAGGCTGGAATTTAATTAATTATCACATGATTGGTTCATGTTAGTTCTATTCAGGCACTCCAGAAAAATTGAATTAACTCTCTTTCATTTGTAATGTCAACACACTGACACAGCTCACTGGTGATAATGGTTTGTTTTTTTTTTGGGGGGGGGGCAGTAACAGGCTGTTTAAAGACTGAATACTCCTTTTATAATTGCATTGGGAATAATTGTCAATAAAGACTTTTTTTTGTATAAATTACCTTGTATTCACTCACTTCTCCATAATGAACCATTTCACTTGGTTGCCTTGCTATCTATGATCACATTTATGAATGAGTAAGCTAATTTAAGGTAGTTTAATTATATTACTTACATAATAATATTTATAACAGTGTTCAATTTTTTTTTCGTTAAATTAGTAAAATATTGATGCTGCGATTTCATTGCAAGTAATAGTGAAACTTCTTTTCATCCTTGAGGAAATCTCTGAGTGCCAATTCAGGAATATTAATATCACTACAAACTCTGGAACTTGCTTCTCCTTAATGAACTGTATCTGTGAAACAAAGCTTTTTATTCACCAAGTACTCATTTTGCTTTTATGCCTTGCTATTTTTGATCACATTTGTGAAAGAGTAGGCTAATTTAACATGTTTCCATACAAGCCTACAGTCTTCAGATTACTTCTGTATTTGTGTATCTACTAATGTTTTGCATAGTTATATTTATTACAATGGATATTACTTAAAACAAATATTTATGTATAATAATTCTCTATTTTTATAAAAAGGTAAATTGGTTCTGCTTCATACATAATTTATACAGAATCAGGAGAGAATTATCCACTTTTCTAAATCAAGACCTGTCATTTTGTGTGCCAGATATGACAAAAGAAAACATACAGAAAATGTATATGGTACATTTCTGTGTGACCTAGGAAGTCTATTTGTATTTTGCAAATTCGGTTAGCAAATTAGTCAAGGACAGAACTTTTAATTTTACACGGTTAAATTGTCTCATCAACCATCCTTCACAGTACGTTGTAGACTTTATTTTTTTTAACAAATCATAGGCATTCTAAAATAAATGAAATGTGCTGATAACAGCTGATAATTCTTTACACTATGCTTGTTATGACTGAAAGTGCCAGAGAGATCATTTACTTACACTTGCTATACTAATATACACAAACTCTCTCTCTCTCTCATATGCACACACATGATGATCATGCTGATTTCAATGCAGTTAAAAGTGCTAATATGGTAGTATACAGTAACTGGAAGTGCCAGGTACAAGTCACAAATGCAGTGCCCTGTTGGAGATACATGTAATGGAAAATTTCCTGTCAGAAAATTTGCGCAACAATTGGTTGGTTTCTCCATCAAATAAATTACCTGATCACATTAACATTAGGAAATTACTCTCTGCTACCACTGAATCCAGCCCTTCCTACAAGCCGTAAAAATGTAACTCTTATAGATTAATTCCCTTTGCTCCCGCCAGGTGCCCACCCGTATCTAGGATGTAACCAGTTTAAACTTTAGCTTGCAACTGTGAATGGTGCCTCTGAAGAATCCATTGAAATTTATATTTAATTTTGACCATCCATAATTTATTTTCAGTGGTATAGTACTATATTTACTGTATATGTTGGGACACCATAAATTAATTTTTAAAGTAATATTTTTGTGTACTGTAAGTTGTGGGACAAATTGTTTTTTTCAAGTCATAAGTTTTAGGACACTTTTTGAAACATAGTATCGATGCTTAGTTGGTCAATAAATGCTCTCAAACTTACATTTTATTGAAAAAATTAAATAAAAACTGCTGTCAGTGGTGTTTGTCTATACTTTTCTTCTTATCTGCAAACTTTTGAAGAACAAAATTTGATAAATCTATGGGCAATATTGGAGACTAGATGTTTGCACTACGTACAAAATACGTGTAAATCCGAACAATGGAACCTCTCCTGGGTCTTGACATGGCTTAACTCATCTAAGTTCAAGCCCCTCTCTTCCACCTCTATGAAGCAGTTATCAGACAAGACTTTTTTCCTGGTGGCATTAGCTTCAGCTTGCAGGGTGAGTGAGCTGCATGCACTGTCTGTGGATCCGAACTACGTGCAGTTCTGTTCAGACAGCTCAGTCATACTAATGATGCAACCAGGTTTCATTTCTAAGAACAGGTTGCTGTCAATAGGCAACCAACAAATAACTATGCACTCTCTCTTCTCTATCAATCTATAGAGAGAGGCAAAGTTGCAGGTCTCGGTATGTGCCCTCAGATGCTATCTAAGGCGCATGGCGAACGTCTGCGGTGGTCATCAAAGGCTCTTCATACTGGCTAAGGCAGGAAAGCAAGACATAACCCCAGAAGCATTTGCAGCTTGGCATAAGGGGGTTATTAGACCGGCATACTCTGAACTCTCACAGGATCAGGTACGACTTGTGAAGATTTCAGCTCATGAAATTTTGACAAGCCTGGCTTTCAAATGTAATGTCTAAATTTGAGATATAATGGAGTCAGTTGGCTGGTATGTCTGAGTCTGCCCTCTCTAGTTTCTGGTTGTGACACAGCCTGACAAAGGAGAGAACGGAATCTTGTTGGATCACTGGTAGCTGCTCAGACAATTACCATGCCCCATTCATGATAGCACAACATCAGCATTGGGCATGATCTTGCAACTTTTGCTGGATTCGCCCGGGAAACTTTTGAACATAAGGCAATAGTCAGATGCAGGATCCCACAGGGATCAACCTCTGACGTGTATAAACAAGTAATCTTTAGTTGTGCTAATCTAACGTTAGGAGTTCATCCTTTCAGTAGAGCAATCATCATGCTTCTACAGGGTGACATGGATAGAGTTTGGATACTTAAGCTTTTCCTCCTCTTCTTACCAATGTTAACGTGATCAGGTAATTTATATGATGGAGAAAGGACATTTTTTTAGTAAATTATGTTTCTTTGAAAATATTTGCCTGATCACATTACTATCAATCCCTCCCACCATTCCCCACAAATGCAAATATCCTGTTACAGGAGTTGCTCAAACTTAAACAGGTTACATCCGGGATATGGGTGGCCATCTAGCAGGAACAAGGGGAGTTAATGTGTAAGAGTTACTTCCGTTTATAGACAGAAAGCCCTTTTTTGTCTTTTAGGGAGGGTTGGATTTGTAGGTAGCAGAAGAAAGGTAATTTGCAGATGTTAATGTGATTGGGTAAGTAGTTTTGGAGAAACATTATTTACTAAAAAAAATTGCTTTCACTTAAACTGGTGGGCCGGTAGTACTCAAATTTTACAGATGTAATAAATAATAAATAAAAGAAACTCTATTGCAGCCTTTTTGTTATCTTTTAAAGTAACTGTTGCAAATTAAAAGTACAAGGCAAAGTCATTACAACAAAATAAGGAAATATGTTACAATGTTGTAAAAGTAGAGATGGCTACAATGTTAAAATTCTTAAAAGTAGAAGATTTTTGAGCAGGGAGCCACAGCTGATGAGAAGGCTGCTGTTGAGAGAGGGAATATTGTACATGTACCTTGCCCCAGATTTCTTTAAATCCCCTGAAGAGTCATTTAGAAGCAGATAACTGGAAATTTGATCTGAGAAACCAAACCCATTTTCCTGCTTACATTTGATGTCAGTTACTATTGAAGAATGCTTTACAATTGACATTTATGTGTACAGAGACAATTATGAAGTGGATACAGATAGAATATGCTTGACTTTGTAACTTTTTTGTTGTGTTTGTGATGCAGTTTTAGAACAAAATAAAGACATTTTGTTTTTCTAAGTTCATTTATTTTCAGGTGTACCTAGATAAAGCAGACGAGGACAAGAAACGCTACATTGAAGATATGAAAAAATTTCAACAATCAGAAACATACCAGAGTTTTTTGAAAAAGAAGAAACAAGAACTTGGTATATATATGTTTGGTTTTATTTATGATGTTTCTTTTCAGTCTGATGTGACATTTTACATACAATAGAACTGAAATTTAGATATTTCTAAACATAGATAATTTATTTTGATCATAATCACGATGACATTCTTTTCATTGTTTCATTATGAATTAAGAGTACAATATTGCTTGGTCATTGGTTTGGTGTCCCAATGAAATGATGATACTCAAACATCAGGTTTCATTTTAACAAGCAGTTTTTTTTTATTTAAGGTAAGAAAGGTGACTAATTTGGTCACAAATATTGATTTTTCACTTCTTCCATAAACAAATAGTACTTTTGCATTTTTTTCTTTGAATTTGTGAAATATCCACAGGACTTGAAATTATGAATTTTTGTTCACTTACCCACAGAATCACCATAATAAAATTGTTACTGATCCTGCCTAATTTTCACTGATCCTGTGAAAATAAAATAGAAGTCAGTTCAGTTTCTAATTCAACATTTATTATTCATTAACATCAACTCAGAACAATAACAGCTGTGTTTCACAAACAAGACTCATTGAAAGATGAAAGTTCATATTCATTTTCTGTATCTGATTCATCATCAGATCCAGGTCCGAAAGGCCTAGTGTCTGACCTTCTGTTTCTTGGTCCAGCAGCATGCCACAGCTTGATGGCATCTCTTGGGTTATAATCCTTCATGTCTGGTGAGTTAAGGAGCACCATGATTAGTGTGATTTCAGGGATGATTTATGAAAGGTTTTACACCCATCAACGAATCATAATTAAGTAAAAATAAAAATAAAATGTCTGTTCTCCCATTTAAAAGAAATGTTGATCTCCACCAGATGTAGAGTATGTAATTGGTGTATCCATTAAAGTTCTCTTTCTTTCCATTTAATGTTGATACTAGAGAACTCTTGATCATATAGGATGATTTCTATTATCTTCAGTAACACAATAAACGGATCAATTAACTATGAAAGGGAATGACGTCTCATGTTTTATTTGATACATCTGAAACAAGACCACTTGCTAGCTGCTATGATAGCACCATGTGGAAATTTTCACTGCTCCAACAGATTAGTGACAGCTGTGGCTTTAGTGATCCGTTGGCAAAATCACTGACCTCAGTTTAGCCAATTAGCAATAATTTAGAACCCTGAATATCTGGCTTTATAATACTCTTAGTTTTGGTGTAAAAACATGCAAAAGGTAAAATTAGGAACCCAAGTCATTTCTGAAACACATTGTTGGTAGAGGCTTCTGTTATGTGACGATGCAGGTTCCAAGTTTGTAGAGGTGAGGCCCATAATATGGGGGGATTTCTTTTAAGACACTTGATGGATTTAGACCTAAACTGATAAAAATGAAAGCCTTGTAATAAATATGCACTTCTGTTAACAAATCACTTGGTCATTTTACCATGATCAGAAAGAACAATAAACATCATTAAAAACAAAAGAGTAGTTTAAGAATTCTCAAAATATTTCATCATTTCTAACATCTCATATGTGTGGGGAGATAAACTGAAGAAAAAAATCCCAGCAATTATTCCAGTAATATAAAATATTCATGCTTATACCTGTCATTGCAGAATTTTAAAAAAAGGTCATATGGAAATGTTGTATAATATGTTAATAAAACTTCATTAAGAGAGACCGATTGTCACACACACACACACATTTAGATGCACATACAGAGAAAATAATAGATAATATATCTGTAATGCAAATTTATGGTTGAAATCAATAATCTATGAAACAAAGTATTGGAACAACTAATTAATTTAAAAAATATTTAGTGGTTTACTTGTGTTTGGTGTCGTTTGATCCTGACTTGGGATTTAATTTTAATGCAGCCATTCTAATTTCTACATGTTGAGCTTGCACTTACATGTCAGTATAGAAAATAATAAACAAAGGCAAAGTCTGAGAAACAATGTCATTGGCTATCAATATTTTATGGTGTTCTATGTGGCTTCCTTCTCATAGTAATAAAAAGTTCTCATTAAAGCCAATTGTTTTCTTGTGTATACAAATAAGGGACTCTCACCAATTCATTTCTGATCTGGTGATCTTTTATTTCTGTCTCCCTTAATCAATTAACCATTTATGATCAAGGTCTTTGATATTATATCAATCATATCCTGATTATTATAATAATAATATTCTTATGACAACACCTTTTACAAATTCGAATTAAAATTATGCCTACTTGTTATGGAGATGGTATGCCAAAAGAATAGAGTAATGGCTTAAATAAATAGTAAATAAGAAAGAAAGATAAAAGGAAAGAAAGAAATTCAAAGTTGACTCTAGTTTTCTCCAGGACCTTCTGTGACTTGTACCACTATCAAATACAAGCAAATTATTGCTAAAATTTGCATGAAAATGGTTCATTTTTTTCATATACTTTGAACTTTAAAACAAACATTCTGTACCTCCATAAAAACACTATTGTATCTATTTCCATTTCAGTGGAACAGCTTGGACGCTGTTAATCCTGTGACATCTTAGTTCAGGTCACTTGCATGTTTGTTGATTACACTGAACTCTCATGTGCTTCAATTTTTAGATGAAAAAATCGGTGTATTTGTAGGAGACAGCTGTTTCATAATATGTTGTCAGCTTCTGATACTTTCTTAAGCGACTGTTTAGCAAAATGGGTTGTTCCTGTAGTATTCACCCTGTCTCAAAAATAGACTGATCCAGCATCCTAGCATGCATTTGGATGAAGCTGGTCAAGATTTCCTAGAGGAATTCAGGCGTTCCAAATTCTTGGCATGGGATTAATGTTAACCAAGCTGTTCACTTGAAGTATTGTGCTTTTATTTAGTCAGATATAGGTAGGGGGACAAACTGCAGAAGGTCCCGGAGAAAACTATAGTTCATTATATTAAACTCATTTTAAAGCCAGTGATAAAATTTGTGGATGGAGAAATATATTTAGACACAAAGAATAAATATATAGCCACATAAATTAGTTTAGATGATTGGTGTAATCAAAACTATTCAGCAAATAGTCAAGACTGGTCATTCAGTCAGTTACTTGAACGATAAGCAAAGAGGCTGTTAACATCAATATTGACAGAGAAACTAATGTAAAGTAATGATTATTGACCAGACATATAAGAAACTTTAATTACAGTTGGTAAGTTCCTAAGGAGTTGAAAAAAGTTAATTACTTTACTTAATTTATAATTAGATGTAGTACTAATAATAAAAAGAATAAGATGAAAATGACAAGTTGAAAAAAATATAAAACATGATGATGACAATATAATTATTATTATTATGATATCATTTTCTAGAGACAGAATTTAATGTACTGTGAATTCACTGTTTTTTTTGTGGAGTAGCAATTTTCATGGTTGCTTCAAGCCACAAAAATTTAAAGACCCAATGAACAATGATTCTTTTGTGAAAACAACAAGATTCCTTCCAGAAATTAAGATATTAAGTATGAATATGTAATTTTCTGCAAAACTTCGAAAATTGACTTACATGAAAATAAATGAATTCACAGTATTAGGTAACTCGTTCTTACTGCTTGGATTCTTGCCAAAACTTCCTGCACAGCAACCAGATATCTCTGTCACTGCACAGCAACCAGATATCTCTGTCACTGCACAGCAACCAGATATCCATGTCATTGCACAGCAACCAGATATCTGTGTCACTGTACAGCAACCAGATATCTGTGTCACATAGGTGAGATTCAGATTGTAGTTTCCAGTGATAGAGGTGTGGGGCAATAATATACCAGAAAGTCACTTAAAAAATTTAGATATTTGTTGACTGACAGATTAAAATTTTGCCAAACCTCTGCATAGATTAGTAATTGGTATTTGGTCAATTAGTCATAATTGTTAACCAATTAAATGGCATATATACAGTATTTGCAGTAATCAAAGTTAGTGAGTTTTTCTTTTTTATCTTCACAACCCCCTTCCCCAGACCTTTGTGAACTTTGAACGCAAATCATTCTATTATTTGGAAATGGATTTTGGTCAAGCAAGTGGCATTGAATTGGGCATTCTATTTTTTATAAATCTGTGTCAGGGTTTTTATGTCAAAGACACTTAATTTTTTTTCTATTTCTTTTTAAGTGTTGTCAGCTAGAAGAAAATTCTGTGGATTTGAGTTTTGATATATTTTGTTTGATAAACTCTGCAACAATGCACAATATACAAAAACTGATGTGGTTCACTGAAAAAGGCTTTTAGCTCCATATGAACTTATTTTTCAGAGGAAAATGGGACAGATGTCTGAGATACTGCAATTTAGAAATGGTGTAAAAATGTCTAGCTCCAATGTTAAAATGCTTTTGTCTTGACTATAAATGATTTACATCAAACTTGAGATACAGTACCTTGTGAAGCTACATGTAACTTTTACTGTGATATGAATACTGAAATTTGAATGAAAAAATTGAGAGACAACTTTTTAGCCACCCGTCTTACCTTAAACTCATTTCTGTGACTCTGTTACTATATGGCCTTCTTGTTTTTTTTTTACATCCATTCATAACAGTAATATGTCACAGTTTCAGCAGCAGTTTTCTGATCTGCTAGACTTATTTGCAGTTTCATTCCAATTTTAATTTTTGCCTGGGCATTAAACTTATGATTATACTTATCTTATGTATGTGCCATCTAAAATCAACTATCATCAGGTTTTCATCTGATCTGTTGCTTTATATTCTCATCACTGTTATGTACAATTTCAGCTGAAAATGGTGGCAGTTTGGAAGATGATACTTTTGACAGTCTTATTGATCTAGAGGTAATTGTTGAGCATGCATACATACATACATACATACATACATACATACATACATACATACATACATACATACATACATACATACATACATGCATGCATGCATGCATGCATGCATGCATACATACATACTGTGGAAAGGGTCCTTTCAAGAGGGGAACCACTAGTAATTAGAATTCAAGCTATGTGGCTTGTACATACATACATACATACATACATACATACATACATACATACATACATACATACACACACACACACACACACACACACACACACACACACACACATACACATACA
The DNA here is from genome assembly GCA_029931535.1 of Margaritifera margaritifera. NCBI lineage: Eukaryota > Metazoa > Mollusca > Bivalvia > Unionida > Margaritiferidae > Margaritifera > Margaritifera margaritifera. Next base: position 5,532,852 of record JAQPZY010001620.1, read on the forward strand.
TACAGACAGACAGACAGAAACTGTAAAACCTGGATAATAAACGTACATAAAAATTAACATAAACGGAAAATAAGCACACATGTACCTTCAGTTATTTTTGTAGCAAAAATGAGTGCCTATATGTGTGTAAAATACAGACAGTGCCTAATGCATAAAATTTGTTTATTGAACCATTAATCTATTCCAAATTAAGTGATATTTGTTTATTTTGTTTTAATTCTGCCTTTTCTTTATTGCTGTCTTTTCCTTTTAAATTGAACCATGCTGTTCAGCTTCGTTGATTAGTATAACTATAAAGCTTTACAAATTAACATGTACATATAAGTATCAATTAGTGCATATAAACAAATAGTATGTACATTTCAGTATCGATTAGTGCATATAAGCAAATAACATGCATTTCAGTATCGATTAGTGCATATAAACAAATAACATGCATATTTCAGTATCAATGAGTGCATATTAGCAAATATGTACATTTCAGTATCAATTAGTGCATATAAACAAATAAAATATACATTTCAGTATCAGTGGATATAAACAAATTAATGTGTTCATTTCAGTATCGATTAGTGCATATAAATAAATAACATGTACATTTCAGTATCAATTAGTGCATATAAACAAATAACATGTACATTTTGGTATCGATTAGTGCATATAAACAAATTAAAATGTACATTTCAGTATCAGTGCATATAAACAAATTAACATGTACATTTCAGTATTGATTAGTGCATATAAACAAATACTACATTTCAGTATCGATTAGTGCATATAAACAAATAACATGTACATTTCAGTATCAGTTAGTGCATATAAACAAATTAAAATGTACATTTCAGTATCAGTGCATATAAACAAATTAACATGTACATTTAAGTATTGATTAGTGCATATAAACAAATACTACATTTCAGTATCGATTAGTGCATATAAACAAATAACATGTACATTTCAGTATCAGTTATTGCATATAAGCAAATTAACATGTACATTTCAGTATTGATTTGTGCATATATAAACAAATTTAATTTTAGTAAATACACTTATTATCTAGATTTAACAGTACTTAAATACAGGTAGACAGACAGCTATACTCTAGTTTCTACAACATAACGAATGGGATTATTGGATTTAAACCATATTTTGATGTGCAGCTTTCTGTGAATTTGTCTGCTTTATATATCATCAAGTTATGGAGTTAGATCCCCATATTGATCAACACAGACACTTTTGTTTTCACACATTAACTCAGTTTACAATCATTGGATTACATTCTGATTTGATGTAATGCCTTATAATGATGAAATTTCACATGAGGTAGATTGTCAGTATTGTGTCTCATCCTATTGGGGAGTTGTAGTTCCTGCTTGCTAAATGCAAACAGCTTAGTTTCTGCAATCTGTTAAAATTTGATTTTCTCCATCGAATACATTCCCGATCACATGAAGGTTATTGAAATAAACTACAAAACCTCTTCAATCCAGCAATCCTGGAAAGACAAAGATTTTCCAGTACATTTGACATTCTGTTTACTAGGACCCAACCTACCAAACTTCTGGAAGTGGGGTCCTTTATTTTTACAATAACACCTCTATTATTAGCTCAGATTTATCAATAGGAGATATTTTTCACAATCATATGTTCTATCTCTGTACGTGTGACCCATTAATCTAAATTGTTTGTGGCCAAATGCATAAGGGCTGTTCCAGTAAAACATATATCCCCCCGGGGACGGCACTTCAAAAAAACTTCTGTAGGTGGTTGTGTTTCAAACTAATTTTATTCTGATAGTGGAGGGTTGGTTAGGAAAATCACTACTGGTGTGGGTTGCGTCAACAAAATAAAAAGCACAGGTGGGGTTGTCGGAAAAAATGCATATATATATATATTTAAAATCACATCTAACTCCTTCTTAGCGGTCTAACTTGTGGCGAATCAATATACAGGGGCATAGATGCTGCCAGGGCACCTGAGTGCGATAATCGCGCAAACTTTGTATGAATTCACGACGTTTGAAAGCAGTGATGCGTGAGAACTCCCGCAAATTAGTTTAAAGTCGCGCATGTAAAAATTGTACCCTGAGCAGTATACATGTTTTATTTAAATGTTAACCCTTAAAGTGCTTGTCGCGACATAAGTCGGCTGCCGGTAGAGGTCTCGTAGCGCTTGTCGCGACATCGTTTTTCAGGTTGTCAAATATTTACACAACTGGATACTTTGGATTGATGTGAATGGTTGTTAAACTAAATTTGATTTGTACATTGGGCCCTGGAGCATGCATTCTGTCGAACTCTTAACCTTAGTCAACAGGAAAGTTTACAAATGCATGTTTAAAATACGGGCAACTCAGAAAATCCAAAATGGCCGACTACCAACATGGTTCATTTACAGATGACGATTTCATTTGGCAAATACTGGCTGATGACAATGATTATGAAGTTTTGAAGTATATCAGTCTACTGAAGCTGCAAAAGTGTTACTGGAAATACCAGTGAGTGTTTTTGAGCCCAAAAATGATGTTGAATACGAGTTCAGTGTACAATCCAGCAATCCGGTCTACCCCCTATTCAGCGGTATTATGAAATTAAATGGACAATACAAGCCTAATTAAAATACTGGCAATTTAAAAGTAGAGTGCAATTTTCATTTCTTTCCTCAAACAATTCAGCACTGGGGGATCATGTGCTAGAAGGGTTACGATATTTTGAATAAAATAAAAATCGAAAAAGAATTAAAATGTGAGGATATTTATTTTACCAAAATACCTCTGTCTGAACACGCAGACTATGGCATTGATGGACTCAAGACCCTTATACAGCATTATGGAACATATAAGAAATCTGGCATAGTAGGCAGCAAAGCACTGATTTAAAAAAGTGAAACTTTGGCAGAGTTCATGCTAGTGAAAAATCTTATTTTGGAACAGAGATATCCAAGAGACAATATCTATCAGATGTGGAGAATTGTACATAACAACCACAAAAAACAGTTTAACAGCTTGTTCAAGCTGGCTAAGCTAGCTATGGGTATGCCCCTTCAGACAGCAGACTGTGAAAGGGGATTCCAGCACAGAACAAACATTCATACACATAACAATCAACAGATTAATGCTTATACAACTAGAGGAGAACATCGTTTGAGGATTTTGATTTCCACAGAGCCCTAACAGAGTGGAGCAGTAAGAAAGAGAGATCGGGATATTTAAGTGTTGGGTGAATATTGAACTATGGCCATTTCTTTCTCCCCTCCCCCCCTTTTTTATTTTATACTCCCCCCTTATTTTGGTGACAAGGGGGGAGACCCCCCTCTGCCTTTTAGATAAAATCCTGGCAGCATCTCTGCAGGGAAGAGAACCTGACCGGGTTATAAGATTTCATTGGTATTCGTTTTACTCTGACATTATCGTACAGTGTGTTTGGTCGGCATTGGGAGTTGATGAACTCCCTAGTTTTCTACAGAAACATGGAATCCAAGTGGAATACATCCAAAAATGTAGAGGTTTACCATCTTTAAATTCAGTTTCCCAGTTCCATTTCACATTGGTATACACATTCTCAGGTTGACAAACAATTAGCATAGTAATCGGATAAGCATGTGACAAATTTGGATACATATCAAAACAAGACAAAGAGTATGTGTGGACAGAATCACCAGACAGACCAGAACGGAGATAATCACTGGAACAGGCTTGGAATTTTACGAATGCCGGCACATATTTACCATATAAGGAAGCAGTGAATATTTTTACTTAGGTCAATAACGCTGGGTATCGACCTGTAGCAACAACATTAAGCTAATTGACTGTTTCTGAAGTATATAATAATGATAAAGATGAGCATAAGTGTTCCTATTCTTTAATGTGCACGACATTGTTTCCTCATCTTGAAGAAGAATAAATAAAGGGAGTTAATTAAAGGGTGTGCAGTTAATTTAAAAAAATAGTGAATTAAGCTCTTTAAAAGATGAATTCAATCGATTTTAACTGTCCATTTCGGTGATTACCTCTTTTCTGGCCATTCTGGTGATTCTATCATCTGAAACAGTATAGCCAAAAAAAATCTTGCAAATTTAGAGATCAGAAAATTTATTGGCAGATTATAGTTATGCATCTGCCTGACAGACTTGAATAATTTGATTTCTTGATTTATTTATTGAAAAACATTCATGCATCTTCAGATTGTTACAAATATTTATCAGACTATGCACATCTCCAGATAGGGCATAATATAGGTTGAATAAGCTATAATAAATAGGTCTAGTCAGAACAATAGACATTGCTGGAGAAATTTAAATTTGTGTGAGCTGAATATGTAAAATTTTCAGAGCTACTAACATACAAGTCTGTCTGCACAGTCTGATGATGACTGTTCATTAGATAAATGTCAGAAAACATAATCAATGATATTCATAAGTTTAAAGACAATTACTATGATAAAAGTTTATACACTCGAACAGCTGTGGCAAAAATTATAAACCAGTACTTCTGCTGCTGGTGTTGCTGTTGATTAGTTGGTTGATTTTGTGTTTTAGGTCTCTCCAACACCTGAGGTCCTATTGAGATGAGACCTCAAGTTGTTGGTAGATCATTACGAGTTTTACATCATTTTCAGCACAAGAAAATTTTACATATGGCAGCCAGTTTTACTGCTGAAGAAGACCCCAGGCGTCAAAGACCACCAGGGTAGAACCACTGAACTTCCTCAAGTAACTGGCATCATTCTCACATACAAGGCCTGAGTGGGATTTGAACCTACGTGATGAGAGGCAAGTGATCAGAAGATAAGCATTTTACACCACTCTGCCATGGAGGTTCCTTGGACCTTGGTTAGAAGTTTTGTATGAAAGACAGGAAGCGGAATATGGAACCCATGACTCCTGGATTCAAAGTTCAGCATGTTTCTACTAGGCAATCAGTGATGATGATGCTGCAACAGTGTTGCTTCTAGGACACGGGATTTCGGAATATTGCGATTTATCACAAGCTGGCCCAAAATAAACAAAACCTATGCACCAGAAGCCCAACAGTTCGATTGCCACTGGCACAGATTGTGTGATTGGATGCGGGCTATTGTTTTTTTTATACAAAAAGGAGAGAACAAATTTGGACAAAATGGCATACAAAAGCGGATATATTTCTGTTTTCTCATCATGTAGTGAAGTCTTTCAACAAGAACATCCCTCCCTTTCCCGTAATAATTATTACCAAAATATCAGCTCATAGGTGCCTTTCAGACATAGATTTTGCGATAATTTCGAACTTGAAACTATTTAAACCTTTCCCCAAACAAATGTATGCACATATTACACTCCCATAGGCTGAAAAATGAACAGAGTGCAGACGTCTTTCTTGCAGTTACATGGACAGTATAATTGGAATGGTGTAAAAGATATTTAATTCTTGTATGTTTTTGGTCCATAACAAGCTTGACAGACTATGATCTTGAGCACATCCTCCACTTTATTTTCAAGCCTAACATTAAAAGATACATCTCCTGTTATGTATTTTTTGCTTAGAAGCTCATTACCTAGGTGAAAATGAAATGGGGAAATATTTTACAGTTGCACTGTATTGTAAATGGTAGCCAGCAGCTTTGGCATGTGCTAAGTCAGGAGAAACATGCAAGTTCGCACAGAAATATCAAAAAGAATTTTGCAGGATTATTATAAACAAAGAAACAGTGAGGGAGAATCTCTTGTTGAAATGTAATCATATGATTTGAACATAGCAATGCAGCAAGTGCAAGCAACAAAGCAAAACTTTGTGCACAACTTCCAGTCAAACTGGCATGGGAAATGGTTGTGGTTCGAAAAGTCAGAGATGGGGATGCTGTGTAAACTGTGTGAAACACAGAAAAACAATCACTTTTACTGTAGGATGCACAAACTATAGGACCAGTACAACAGACAGGCACATACAATTCAGCTGATCATGTGGCAGCTGTATGGGCAGATGCTGTGAAAAAGAATTTCGAGCTGGTGATTAATGGCCCGACTAAATCTAGCTTCTTTTGCAATTTCGTTCTGTAATGGTAAGTCCACACCAATTTGAGTTGTTTATAAAGTTCTTTCAAAAAGTTGTATTCTTGTTTTTCCATTTTTCGCATGTTAATTATTTTACAAATTCAATCATTTTTTCTTTATAACTCTTTTCTACTTGCCTTTCTACCCTGTACACTTTATTATACCCATGCTTGACATACATGAACATCATCAAAAAGGAACACATTTACATTTGGTAAATATTTTTAAAATCATGGATCAGGTATACAAGCTAAAAAACATTGCTTAGATACAATAAACCACACAATAACCTTGTGCTTGCCTGTTTTGAAGATGCTACAATCACTTTAAATATTTTCTTCTGTGTGACCCATATTTCTCAAGGAAGAAGGCCAAATTTGTCCCATTGAATTTAGAATTGGTCCACTTTTGGAAAAGGGATGGGGGAGTTGGCACTCTTTTGAAAAATCATAGAAGCATCACTGATTCTGCTGTTGACCAGAGACAGAAAACTACATCCAGTAAGGGGAAGTTGGGATGAAAATCTAAGAACTGATTGATTGTGGCCTGATGATTGTAGAAAACTGATCAGCATTGATGATGAGGCCACAAAAAAATCTAATTGAGCCGGTTTTGCCCAGTACTTTGAAGTGCTTTAAATATTATTTGATTTATATATAATGTTAAAAAAAAAACCCCAAACCACCTGCCTACCCTAATTTTAAAACCAGTACATTAGGAAACACACATATTTTGGAGGGGTTGGGAGGGGCCTGATGATAATCTGATGATGATGAAACAATGTTTGAAATGCTATATTTCTTTTTTTTATATTTTATATTAGTCATGCAACAAGACATAAAAATAAGACATAAGTCACTAAAAATATATTTTTCTTACAGAATTTATATAGTGTAAAAGTTGGCAGAAATAATGTGACATCACTTCTATTGACATTAATTTTTTTCTTCTTCTGACAAATCAAATAATATCTATTTGCAAATACATTTATTGAAAAAGCATAAAAATTAATCACAGCATTTGACAGTACATTTAAAGCAATACAAGATTTAACTATCATGCAAATCAAAAGCATGCTGCGATCACTGAAATAAGCACACATACATAGTCATAACAAATGACAGTTTAGTTGGGGATGCACATTCATGATTTCTGCATTATAAGAAAAATCCCTATTGTAAAATCTAGATTCATGGACATTAAATTGGTAGGGATTAAGTGACTGAACGACGACATCTACAAATAATAAGGCACCAAGAAAATTTTTGATTTTACAGTAGCAGAAACATACATGCCTGACATACAAACAAACGAACACAAGATGATTGATTATAAAGTATGAATAGAAATAAAAATATGCAATGGATTATATAATATATAAGAATTCAGTATAGGTTACCTCGGGTCAGCTGTCATTTAAATAGCTTCTTTCCACAACCCAAAATTAAAATCGCTTCTACCGCCCACTAACCCCTAGCCAGACCAGAAATTATGTAAAATAATACGCTTCTGTAGGGGGCAATGTTTTTGTATTAAAAAACATCAGAGGGTGGATCATAATTTTTTTAAATTGCTTCTGTTGTGGGTTGGTTGAATTTGAAAGTGCCTTCCCCCCGGGGGGTATATGTTTTACTGGAACAGCCCTAACAAAATGACACATATATTCACATGCTGAAATATGTACAATAATAAAGAATTTATTGTATACATTACTATTAATAAAATTTAAACATGCTGTTAATTCATGACAGCCTATCTTATGTTTTTTCATTCTGTTTCAGGATAATGAAGGAGCCAGTGAGCTGTTTTGTAAAGTGTGTAACCAGTATTTTATTTCAGTCCACAATAAAAAGGAGCACATGTTTGGACAGCAACATTTACAAAACATAACAGGTATTGATCTGTAGATCTGCTTTTGATTGATCATTTTCTTTTTCTATGAACCACTTGGAAATGCACACACATCTGAAGCTTCTATACAGTATACACTTCACATACAAATTTGAATAATTGTGTCATATTACCTTGAGAAAGCCAGGATTGTTTCAGAATTCTAAGGCATGAAGTAAAGTACACAAAACTACATGTTTAACATTTTATAGCCTTTCAGTCTCAGTTAGAGACATGTTTAATTTTATTTTAACTTGTGTAAGCTTATGCTTCAATTAGGTGAACTTCAGAAGGAGATAGAGCGTCAAACAGTTGAGCAGCAGCAGCAGGCAATGAAGGCAGCCTCTCTAGATGGATCACAGCTGTCTGGAATGTCAGGGTCACCTTCTGAACAGACCAGGGATAGGTGTAATGTAGACGTAGAGGCCTTCATGCATGGATTCTTACAGAGGAATTTAGGTAAATCTGTTGCCTTTAATTATCACTATACACACCTTCTGGGCATGTGTATGTGTGGTAGAACTGGGATGGGAGTGGATGGATGGGTCTCTGGCAACAAAAATGAGCAGTCACTGTTATACTAAGCCACAAATAGGTTACATATAGTTTGAAGGCCTTCATAGTAGTTGTGGAGGTCTTCATAGTAGTTGTGGAGGCCGTCATAGTGGTTGTGGAGGCCTTCATACAGGGATTCTTACAGAGGTACAGACCATGAAATGTTTATGCACCCCAAAAATCAGATCAAATACATTTCTTTTGCATTTGGAATGCATTTTCTTAGCATTTGCATTTTAACTAAAATCTCAAAATTTATTGTTTATGATCTTGGCATTTACCAATGAAGCTTTTCTTTAGTATTTGTATTTAAGCTAGAATCTCATCATGTATGATTTATCATCCATTCATTTCTTTAGAGTTTGCATTTGAACTATAATATCATCATGTATTGCTTATTGCCTCATAATATTCTGCACATCCTTTTATTAGTCCTGCATTTTATCGTCTACAGTAGTCGACAGATGCATTTTGAATGTATTTGTGAATGTTTCTAAATTAATACAGAGGAAATAACTCGAAAAGGTTTTGACCCAGCTTCCCATCCAGTCATCCTTCCCGTGGAAAATGATGTCAGCCTTGTTCCACTCTTTTTCGAATTCATGGTGTGGGAAGACGTGTGCACTTTCAGTTTCCCATGGAATGGGAGAGATTCTGACCTGTCGGTTTTTCAGATCATCTCAGAGGGCCACCAGATCATGTTCACATCCAGATCAGACCATCCCCAACTGTCAAGGGCTCCCTTTGCTACAGAACATCCCAAGAGACCCATAGAAAGCCCATATTCTGCAGGAAGAAATAAAGGATGGTGGAGATTGTTCACAATGCAAACTCTTGGATTTTACATCAGACTGTTGATAGTTCCCTAGGTCAATGGCAAGCTCAGATTGGTCATAGATCTAAGCTCTCTCAACAAACTTGGTTCTGGCACCCAGGTTCAGAATGGACATGTCGAGATCAGTTCTTAACACTGTTCAGGAGGGAGAAAGGAATTGCAACAGGACACCACTCTATGCTGCATTTGTCTATGTAATCCATTTAGATGAAACCACAGGAGCTTGCAATGGGCTGCAGATAGAATCATGCACTTATTTTTTAATGAAAGTTCTTACAATTATGTTTTATTTTCATGCTGTGTTGTGGAATGCTAAGAAAGACAAGTCCGCCTGGTTGTCATCTTTGTTTGTCTACAGTTGAATCGAACATACAGTTCTCAACCCCATGAAAGCTTCACTGATATTTGTTGGAATTTACCCAGCTTGTGCATGTCATTTAAATAATTTATCATTTGTATTTGGCAGTTTGTCAAATTTTACCGTAAGCATCCACCATGACTAGGATTCATTATCTGTGCAGGAGATAATGGAATGGAAGTTTAGAGCATGTCAGCACCAGGTCAGAATTGAATCATAAGCAATGTTCTCTTTGGTCAGGAGAATACAGTCATATCGATTACTTTTATCATGTTAAGATCATGGTTGAAATTAAACAAACTTTAGTTCCTAAATTTGATGTAAAAGAGTAATTTTCATGGCAGTAAAATTTTTTCCTTAACCATTGAAAACCTAACTTTTGTATCAATTATGATTGATTAAAGATCAGATATGGAGGTTTATGTTTAAGCTTACTTTTTATTCTACCATATCTGAAAACCCCATATTTGTTGTTTTTAGCTCTATTGGTCATAAACCTGAAGAGGTTATGGGATGGTCTGTTGTCCGTCTATCTCCAAGATGGCCACCACAGTGGCCATCTTGAAAATCTTGTTTACGTTCCTCCACTTACATGGATGGTCATATCAGCATGGGGTTTTCACTAAAAGATTTCTTATGATATCTAGTTGGTCCTAAATGAAAATGGTGCCGATCTGATGTCCAATATAGCCACCACAGTGGCTGGTGTGCCTACCTCTTACCCTCCTTCCAAGAAGTGATTGGGTTTGGTTCCTTAAAGAGTGCTTCCTGCACATCAGTCTCCTGGAGATTTTGATTGAGGCAGGACACATCTATAAAGGGCATTTATATTCTGTCCAACAACTGGACTCTAGTCAGTTACATGAGAAGGAAAGGGGGAGGGGGAATAGGTCCCCAAACCTCTTCCTTTCAGTTTGGGATTTTCTCATGTGGTGTCATGGTTGACAAATCCACATTCAAGCCCGTCACAACACAAGCAGGCTGAATGTCCTAGCAGACTCACTGTTAACTTGGAATCTTCTGATCCACACCAAATTGTTCATTCACCTCTTGAAAATGACCTGATGGGGTGCACATCTTGCACCTGTGTGTGATGAGGTAGAATGTTCAGCTTCCAACCTTTGTCTTGCCAGTCCCAGATCCGAAAACCTGGGCAGTTACTGTCCTTTCTATTAATTAAAATGGTCTTGAGGCATACACTTCTCCCCCAATCCCTTTGATTCCCAAAATCTTGCAGATAACAAGTTAATCAGAGTGCTGACTAATCATGATTGCTCCCCTCAAGTGTGAAAAATCATCAATCAATCAGCTTATGAATCTGGCAGTGGAGATTTCCAGGAAATCCTCCCTCTTCCAGGGGTTGAAAATTCACTCAACCCAACTCGAATTGGCAAGTAACAATTTCTGGTGATTGGGTGAATTTTCTAATTGGGTGAGTGTTGATTCAGGGTAGACCGACGTTTCTCTTTAATGAAAAGGATGTTCTTTCAAGAATATTGCTGACTTTGTTCATTGAAAGTCCATACTTTCCATCTGAAGTTTGTTTTCTACTTGTTTTGATCAATTTTATTCAAGCGCTTCAGTCTCACTCGTGAGTATTAATAAACACTTACTGGAGAGAGAGAGTAGACTGGTCTTAATTTGTAATTACTTAACTGGTGTTAGAAGGGTCACTAAATAAGTTCCAGAAAAAAATAATTCATACAATCAAATTTAGGTTGCTAACGATGTCAGCTTTGTATTTCAATAATGGCTGGTTGTGTAAGAGTTTATTCTGGGGGAGTCAAACTTTGTAGTATTTGACTGACATGGTGAGTGGACTTTTAGAGAGTTTTCAACCCTTGTTCTCCCTGCCTTTGTTGAACCTGCATGCCAGGTTCATATCAAACAATCCCTCAGAAAGAAAATGTACTCCAAACATGTGTTGGACTGATTCACTTGGGCAACAAGACTCACCAATTTGAAAGTATATGAGGGAAAATAGCAAGTTTTCTTCCAGTGGTGAAAGACACATCTGTCCCTTAAAAGCCTCAGTACCACAAATAGCTAACTTCTTCCTATGGCTCTTCAAGGAGGAGAGGTTAGCTCCAGTCACAATCCAGGGCTACCATTGCATGATTTCATACATGTTGTGCTGTCATGGAAGAGAGGATCTAGGTCAGAATAAAGACCATATTGCAGATTTTGATTTTTCTTAACCAAAAGTCGTGTAACCTTCTGTGGGTTCTGATGTGTTTGAATAAGGCACCATTCGAACCACTGCCTAGAACCTCCCTGACTCATTTCTCTTACAAGACCTGTTTACTGGTCACTTTAGCTACAGCAGGCAGAATCAGTGAGATACACGCCATATCAGGTGACCGGAATTGTCAGCAGTTCCACCATGATGTTCTGGTTTCTCTCATGACTGTCTCTGTTTTCATTGCAAAGACATGGTGCCTACTAATGGGAAATCTGTTCTTTGTCTTGAAATTGCTGTCTTTGTTGGGACCATTTATCCCAGGGTCTTCTACAAAACTCTGTCAGTGCTCTGAAGTGGTACATGAAGCAAATGGAGTCAATCAGAAGAGGGAGATTTTGCTTATTTTTGCCACTTAAGGAAGGGACAATATTTGCACTCGGTCATCTATTCAGTCTACAAGGAACTAACCTAGAAAATAAAGGGCCAGACCTGCAAAGTGGTTCTGATTGTCCCTCTCAGATGAGACAAATCTTGGGTGAACAATCTACTTAATCTAGCAATAGATGTCCCCAGGAACGGCCTGGCAACACCTAACCTACTCGAGCAACCCCTGTCACATGACTGGCTACTGTTCCATGATTTCGGATACATTCAGACATCATAGTAGATGGGATCTAGGCCATGACAAGGACCTTTTGGAGACATGCTTGCCAGTTTTAGCTTCACCTTGTTCCTCAAGTGGAATCTTTTATAAGTTCTGACATGGCTCATCTCAGACAGGCTCGAGTCCCTGGCCAGAACCTTGCTGAAGCTATTATCATACGCCAACATGTTTCTTGATAGCCATAGGTTCAGTATGCTGGGTAAGCAAGTTTCAATAGATCAGAGCTATCTCCATTTCAGATAAGATGGTTCTGTGGTCCTAATGATGCCAGAAGGCTTTATGGCTGAGAATATCTTACCATCTTCATGTATTTGCTTGCTGTCCTCAGTTGATACACCAAGAGAGGCAGCGATGCAAGTCCTGGCCCATGCTCTCTCAGGCACTACTTGAACACATAGAAAACAGTCGTGGGGCTTTACAGCACCTTTTCTTGTGGTAAAGGCTGAAAAACATGACATAATCCAGCAAGCCATGCCATCATGGCTTAAGTGGGTGATATGCTCAGTGTACTCTGAAGTCTCACTAGTCCAGATACACCTCATGAAACTTTCTGCTCATGAGATTTGAGTGACCTCTGCGAGCCTCATATTCAGCTGCAATGTTTTGATCTGAGGCATCAATGAAGCTGTTGAATGGCATGCACAGTCAACCTTTTCGAGTTTCTATCTCCCAAGAATTTTTCTAAATCCATGGTTGTCCCTGGGCAACTAGCTTTGAAAATCAGACTGCCAAGCAGATTTTTCTGGTTGCCTGGTAATGTATTTTTAGTTGCCTCCAAGATTGCTATAATCAAAATTATTCAACAACTTTTATCATATATATAGTTAGTCCTAATTGCAAACATTACTTATAACTCACCATCAATCCTGCTAATGGAAAAGTGTAGAATATGTTTACACATAAATTTAATCTATTAAAAATCAGCTAATGAAAGATAAATGAACAATTTCCTTTTCTGATGCTGTTTTGTTCGTCAGCTTTTGACAACCCATAAACTTATCCATGTTTTATGTTTATCTGAGTTTACATCCTTATGGTTCAGGTTATCATTAGTCCAATGCTATTATTAATCCAGCATCTAAACTGTAAGGAACTGTAAGCAATCCACATGGGACTAGCTATGACCCAACAAGCCAATATAATATGCAACAACAATTGGGATTAGTGTGATTATTAAAACTTGCCATATTTCATTAGATAATGTTAGCCAACAGGAGCAACTGTCACATGCTCTACAGTGAGTGAACATTTCTTCAACAGATTGATCAGGAAAAGTAATACTGCATCATAGGCATTAAGTTTCTGAAGCCAGAATGAAAGTTACTGCTACCATATGTTGGTGTTTTGACAAAAAACATAAATTTACGAGTCCTATTTCCTTCAGGGTTCACCCTGAGGAGCTGGTACTGTGATTACTTAATAAGATAATGAGTAGCTGACACATGGGGATTAGTGTGGCCTCTTAATGAAAGCACTCAAATACAGAACTATATGGAGATAATCTAGGCACCCAGCTGTAGGTACCCAGAGGGACAATTGAATGATCCTGTTTGTTGCTGGAATATATATAAATTGCGGTATAATTTTCAACATTATCATTTTCTTATTAATACTTTCGGTTGCCAAACATGGCTTTCACATTGGGAAAGATGGTAGCACACCAATAATTTTTTGGTCTTGGTCTTCAGAGGCAATTAAATTTTCTATCCCCTGCTCCAAGATCTAGCATTGCAGGGAAGGGAATTTAATCTGGTGGATCTAGTGGTTGCTGTTCAGATGACCACCAGATCCAGTTAACAACAGCACAGCTTCCTCATCAGTGCGGGTTACAGCTTCTGCTGGATCTGCCCAGGTTCTTTCCTGGTAAGAAAACATTTGTTTCTCATTATGGATGTATTGATGCGACATGTCACATGACCATTGGTTGTGCTGCCTTCACATTAGGGGAGTGTTTCATATGGGGACTGGGAGCCATGGCAGCTCAGTTGGCAGAGCATTGGACTCATAATCCAAGGGTCACAGGTTGATACCTGCCCAGACCAGCCATGGTGTGTCCTTGGGAGCGACAGTTAGCTCCCATTTCCTTGGCATGATATTGCAACTACTGTGTTAAACGTGCTGTTAAAAACAAAAAAAACCCCCAGACGAATCATATGGAGACTCCAACCATATTTCCCATGAAGGATATCCATGGTAAAGGTTGAATGCTCATCCATTTCCTTCACCTATGACCTATTCTCCTAATGTTAATGTGATTGGAGAATGTATTTGATGGAGAAAGTATTTTAGTAAATTATGTTTCTCTGAAAATATTTACCCAATCACATTACTATAATGCCCTCACTCACCTCTCCTCAAATGCTCAGGCTTAAACTGGCTAACATTCAGTATATGGGTAACCGCATGCTGATGGAAAGGGGAGGTAATTTGGAAGAGTTTTTTCCCTTTGTCTATATGATCTATAGATGGGAAAGACAAATTTTGCCTTTCTGGTAGGGCTGGATTCAAGAGGTAACAGAATTTATTTCTTAACAATAATATGATTTGCTATATTCTCAGAGAAACATAATTACTAAAAAAATGTACTTTCCCAACACTCTTGTTTTGAGTTCAGATTATAGCAGCTGTATATGATAAACTTATTAGAAAACAGACTGGTTTCTTCGATTTGAATTTAAAAGCTTGTCTTGCAGATTCATTTTATGCATGAAAAGAATTAGTCAGAGAACCAACCTATGCTGCAAATAATGTCAAGCTACAATGTCGTTATTGATATGATTCATGAATGTTAAATGACTGAAAAATGTTAGATGAGAGGGTAGTTGGATCAGTAAAGGGAAAATTCAAGAGTGCTTCAGAAATTTAAAGAAGAATGTGTAATCTACATTTTTTTCGATAAGTTTATTATAATTATGACATGTATGATGTAGATTACATTTTTTTATCCTCAGATTACTCTTTTTGACCACTTAGATTACACTTCTACCATTGTAGGGGTTGGCAGTGACCACTTAGATTACTCTACCACTTTAGGGGTTGGCAGGTATATCCTCAGAGTACTCTTTTTGACCACTTAGATTACACTTCTGACTTTGTAGGGGTTGGCAGGTATATCCTCAAATTACTCTTTTTGACTACTTAGATTACACTTCTGACTGTAGGGGTTGGCAGGTATATCCTCAAATTACTCTTTTTGACCACTTAGATTACACTTCTGCCTTTTGGGGGGTTGACAGATATATCCTCAAATTACTCTTTTTGACTACTTAGATTATACTTCTGACTCTGTAGGGGTTGGCAGGTATATCCTCAAATTACTCTTTTTGACCACTTAGATTACACTTCTGCCTTTCTAAGGGTTGGCAGGTATACTTTGATGCTTAAAACAGGTTTTATATATTTATTTCTGTTTACAGAGACAACCATCTTCATTGCAATAAATGAATAATATATCCGAAAGAAAAGAAAATGATACCATTTTTCTTGTGTGCTTTCATTAGTGTTTTGTTCATCATTTGTGGTTTTCATCATTTATGGTCTCATGTATTGTTTATATTTCATCTTTTGTCAGTTATGGATGACCATTTAGCATTTATGATTATCGCTTAGCATTTAATTTTCACTCAACAGTCTTTCACATATACCACATACCACTTATTCCCCCCCACCCCATGAATAAACAGGACATGTGTAAATGTGTAAGATGGGATTGAGAGTAGGTGGATGGATACTTGATGTCTGGACTGTAAGATGATGGATAGGCATAATTATTATGTAGATGTGGAGGTATACACACAAGAGGTTGATAATGAAAAATTGAAGCTAAGAAATAAATTACAATTGGAGTAAACACCTATCTAGTTCCAAAAGAATATTTTAAGTCTTCATATGATATAAAATTTATGACAAAAGTTGAACAATATTTTGGCATATTAGCTTATTCACATAGTTTCATAAATATTTTGCCTAAAGTGTGTGTATACTAGAGTAGTTTTTAGTTAGCATGTGTGTGTGAGATAGAGTAGTTAGTAGCTAGTATGTATATGTATACTAGGGTAGTTAGTAGCTAGTATGTGTATGCATACTAGAGTACTTGGTAGGTAGTATATGTGTATATACTGGAATAGTTATTAGCTAGTTTGTGTGTGTAAATTATATGTTTGTGTTCGTGTTGTACATATATACTTGCACAGTTAGGTGATCATGCCCTTGTAACTGAACATGTCTGTTTTGTGTGTGAGAGAGAGAGAGAGAGAGAGAACCATCCACGCACACTTTCCAGATGACTATCTCTGTCACTTTCTGATCATTATTGATGAATGTAATGTACATGTAGATGTGTTGACATTTATGGATGGATTTCTCATGAGATAGCAAGGTGAATACTTTCAGCATAAGAATTTAAATGTTTTTAGCTGAGGCTTTTTCTTGTAAGAGTATAATTCATTCATTAGTCCAAGTCTCTCTTTCTCTCTCTCTCTTGGGCTTATTTTCAGTTTAAGTTATCATAGTAAATATTTGCCAAATTTTTGTAAAAATGGTGGGGTGGGCTTATTATGAATTTAAGTGATCATAGTAAATATTTGCCAGATTTTTGTAAAAATGGTGGGATGGTCTTTTTATGAATTTAAGTGATCGTAGTAAATATTTGTCAGATTTGTGTAAAAATGGTGGGGTTAGCTTATTATGAATTTAATTGATTGTAGTGAATATTTGCCAGATTTGTGTAAAAATGGTTGGGTGGGCTTAATCATCAAGAATGCACTTATCATCAGAAGGGATTGAAAATTCACTTGTCCAGCTGGAAATAGCAATTTCAAAATTTCTGGCAGTCAAGTGAATTTTTCAAACATTCACTCAATTGGGTTTAGTGCTGATTCTGGGCTGACCAGTTTTTCTTTTTAATGAAAAAGATGTTCTGTCCAGAATATAGCTGACTTTCTTCATTGAAAGTCCATACATTTTACCAAAAGTTTGTTTTCCATTTGTTTGGATCAGGTTCATACAGGCACTTCACTTTCACTTTTCAGTACTAATAAATGCATACCAGAGGGAATGCAGACTGGTCCTAATCTGTCGTTACTTCTAACTGGAGTTAGTAGAGTCAAAGAATATATTATGGAAAACAACCTTTCACACAAATGAGTTTAGGTTGTTAACATTGTTAAGTTTTATATTTCTAGAATGGCTCATTTGAGTAAGAGTTTATTTTGAGTGAGTAAATATTTTTAGTATTTGTCTGCCTGGGCAAGTTGATTTTTAGATATTTTTCAACCCCTAATCTGACAAATAGGGTATTTGATTGCAGATATTTGAGTATTGAAGAATAATGTGAGGTGATGTTAAAAATTTGCTAATTTGATTTGCCTTTTCAGATCGTGAGTTAGAGATAAGACAGCTGCAGAAATGCATGAAAGAAGCAAGTGAAGAACATATTGCAATGTGCAAACAAGTGAAAGAGTTGGAGGTATGTTACAGACTGATCTTTCTTTGTGTGCTGAGACATTTGTGTCACTTATCCAGTGGCAAAAATGTTACAATTTTGTTTTAAAGTTTTGCAAGTCAGAAGGTGGGGTAGGGGGATGGGGGGCAGGGATACATTAAACACATGGATACAGGTGAAACACTGGGTTCCACAGAACACTTGTATGGTAATGAACACAAAGCAGAATATCCATGGGAAGAAATATTATGTTTCAAGCTTTTTGTTCAATTTTGAACCAAGTACGTCTCCTACATGGTGGCTCAGTGGTTAACATACCAGATTTGGAACTGAAAGGGTGCGGGTTCGAATCCTACCATCGGATCTGCCAGGGTTAGCTACTGTGATGTGTCCTTAGGAAAAGCACTTTATTCCAGTTGCCGAGGCTCCAGATAACCTACTTGTGTTGATGTGCCATAAAACAACAAACCAAACCAAATACAGTAAACTCTGTTTATAATGAAGTTGGATGTAACAAAATATTGGATATTATGAAGCATGTCTCAAGGTGCCTTACGTTGCTTTATATACAATATAATGTTTTTCCTAAGTTATGACAAAATTTAAACATTATGATGATTTTTTGGGCCAGTTTTATTTGTTTTAGATTGACAAATGTAGACAATATGAATGAAATTGCTCCAAAATACCAATACAGCTTTCGTGTAAGTGTGAAAAATGCAGTTCAGTACACATTCCTTTTTAATTTTATGAATTAATTTTATCAACTTCATCCATTTTGACAATTTTATGACTTTATGGTTGGTTAACATATTTTGGATGGTACTCAGTGTTTGACAAAACTGTTTTCTCATTCATTTTTTTCTCTGTATTTTCTAGTATCTGATTATCAATGAAGTGAAATTAAAGTGATTTAAGACAATGTTAAATTTGTTACATTAAATGTGTTTTATGATGGTGATGATGATGATGGTGATGGTCAATAAATAAATAAATTTGTATAAGCGAGTAATTGAATGTGTACCTATTGCTACTTTAATCAGTTATTTATGTGCATATGTACTGCTTTGTCGTTATACTCATGCTAGGGGAGTAATTGACATGATTTGATGACATGTTTTTCAACAAGTGATGATTGGAGACAAATAATGCATGCATATTTGAAAAGAGATCTCATTACAACACATGAAAATTGGTTGTAAATTGAGAGTGGACCAAAATCAGTACTTACAATACTTTTTCCTTTGAAGTTGACAGCATCCATGAAGTCCATAAACATACATTACACACAGAGTGTATTGACCTTATTTCACTCATGCTGGTGGAGAATGCTGTTGAGTCTAGTTCAGTGAACTATGCCTGTGATATCTGGCATTTGCTGCATTTGTCTCATTAGGTGTATCTTTCCTTCAAGTCCACTTCATGAGTGAATTCTACCTTGCCTGTTGGTGGATTACATCCACATCTCTAAAGGACTTATTGCAAGTGGTAATATAATGGGTCTATTAAGTCTATTACTCAGCAGCATAGTGTAGCTCAGACCTGGCTCCATTAGTAAATCCAAGAAATTTCATGGTGCACTGGAGTGTACTTCAGTGAATACTACACAGATTTGAGTGGAAAATGGTCAGTGTACTTTGTGTGTACTGTAGGTACACCTTGACAAAAAAAATGAATGTACAGTAAACTACTTATGGCTATGTTTAGTTTTGTACCTTTGGGATGAGACATAAACTTACATCAGTCTTTACTTATACTTTATCTTCACTCATTTGACACAGCTGCAAGCAAGTATGTTTATTACAACAACTGTGTTCAAGTGGCATGTGAGTAGTTATTTATCTTTTTTTCTTTCAGGAATATGAGTCGAAGTTAGAGCAGGACCTGGGCAGTGCCAAAGCTTATGGAGCATCTCTCTCAGCCCAAATAGACAATCTTAAAATGGTGCCCACATTGTTTGGAGTCATCAACTTCTAGCATAGAATAGTTTTCATTTTTTTAAACCAGTCCATAATCATGTGCAATATTTTTTTATTTCTATAATTTGAAAACCCAGGAAGAGAGTGGTTAATGCCACTTTGAAATATTTGCTTATATTAAGTATATATTTAAAATAAAACAAGTTCAAGGCATGAATTTATTCACATTTTGTGTTGATCCTTTTCAGTAGATGCATGTGATTAAATACAAGTGGAAGATGTTGCATGTTAAATTAATTAAATTAGTTAAAAATGTTTTTCTTGTTTGGGACATAGATTAATATGTTAGGAATTTTTAGATATGCAAAAGGAAGAGACTTGCATTTTTTTTCCTTCCAGAGTAAAAGATAGTGTGTAAGAAAAACCACAACAGTTCTTGACATCAGTAAAAAAAAATTAGTTTATTCTTTTTGAGAAATAGATTAATATAACTGGAATTTTTAAATACGAAAAAAGAAGATTCTCTTTTACATTTCTTTTCCATCCAGAGTGAAAAATAGTATTAAAAAGCAACTTAAAAGTACCCAGATGTAACATTTGCATGGTACCAGTTGTGGATCTTGGAAAAGAAGGAAAAAACTTTGTCATATTTTGTTTTTTTGTTTTTACCCAACCATGAATGTGGAAGTATATAGTGTTACCTTTGTTCCATCCGTTACACCCTAGTTCTACATTTAGGTCAATTTCTTGGGCATTGCAAGTCCCAGAGCCATGTAACTTGGTATGAAGATGTGTTTTGGTGAGTACCACACATTTCAACAAAAAGTAAGTCACTGTAACATAATTTCTGCACTCCAGTGACTTTGGTTAAGATTTGTTTAGGTCAGTTTCTCTTTGTTTGTCCCAGAGAAATGCAGCTTGCTATGGAGATGCATCTTGGTGAGTACAGCGCACTACCAAAATTAGGGCACTGTGATGTTTATTTTTCTCTTCAGTGACTTCGGTCAAGTTCTATGTAGTATATGGTCAGTGCAACATCACTGTACCAAAAGTTGGTAATTGTGACCTGTATTTCATGCTTCAATGATGTTTTGGTTTTAAGTTTTGCATTTAGGTCAATATCTCTGGCATTATAGAGGAATGCAACTTTGTGTGGGGGTGCCGCTTGGTGCATTAAACACTAGCATTATTGCCATAGAGGCATGCGACTTGGTGTGTGGATGCCTCTTGGATGAATTAAACAATGACTGATCAAAGTTTGGTCACTATTACCTACATTTCATGCTGCAGTGACTTCATTAAATTTTGCATTTATGTCGGCTTTTCAGGAATTATTGGCAGTAATGCAGCTTGATATGTATATGTGTCTTGTTGATTACAACAGTATCTCATTAAAGAAAGATAACTTTGACCTACATTTCATACTTCAATAACATTAGTTAATTTTTCCATTTAGCAAATTTCTCAAGCATTATTGGTCACTGAGGCATGCAACTTTGTGTGTGGATGCATCTAGTAAAATTATGTCACTCTGATCTATATTTCATACCACATTTACTGTGGTCAAGTTTCAATTTATCTAAGTTTTTAATGCACATTAGACTACAAGGTTTTACAAAAGGTGAATTACAGGGCATTCATGTATTATGAACAAATTTCTTATGTAATACCAATTATTTTAAGTAAACCTATCACAAAACAACTCATTTCAGAATCTAGTCATCTCTAAAGAGAGGGAGGTTGATTTTCTTTGATATCCTTCAATGGAACTGTCTTACTTGGAGAGACATATATAGACGACATCTGCTTGTTCTCAGTGGAAAACGTATATTTCATCAAGTGGTGAAACCTCAGTATTTTCACCCACAAGATGAAATATATGTTAATTACTTGGAACAAGCAAATTTTCTTTTCTTTAATGTTCTAACATGTTGGTTATCTAAAGTATTAAATTTAAGTAGCAAATGTCTTAAGATAATGTCATGTTCCTTGGCAGTGAAGTAGTTCCTGTAGCTGGAGTGAAACGAGTTCCTACTGTCCAAAAAGAATTTCCAGGAATTTGAGATAAGACCATTTCTTTTTTTTTCAACTGTTGAGTGTTGAAACCATCTCTGATTTTCTTGAGCAATAAGATTTTCAAATTAGCCACTGTAGCAGCCATATTGGTTGTAAGATCGGCACCAGTTTCATTTAGGACAAACTCGACTTTTGGTGAAAACCCCATGCCAATGTGACCATCCATTCAGGAGAATTAGTGACAAGTTCAATACATTCATTGTGGCAGCCATATTGGATGTCTCTGGGGCACCATTTTCATTTAGGATCAAGTAGATATCATAAGAAGTCTGGTGATGAAAATTCTATGTCGATATGACCGTCAATACTGGAGAAGTAGCGATAAAATGATTTTCAATCATGGCAGCCATATTTGATGTCAGATCAGCATCATTTTCATTCAGACCAACTAGATATCATAATTAGTCTTCTGCTGAAAACTCCATGTCGATGTGACTCTCCAATTAGGAGGAGTAGCAATAACAAGATTTTCAAGAAGGCCACCATAGTGACCATACTGGATGTCAAATCAGCACCATTTTCATTTAGTGCCAACTTAGACATCATTAGAAGTGTTCTGGTGAAAACCCAATATCAATATCACTTTCACATCTATGAGTAGCAACAAGATTTTCAAAGTAGTGGCCATACTGGATTTCAGGTTGGCGCAAAAACCATAAGAATTCTTCCAGTAAAAAACCCATGCTGATATGACTTCCCATTCTGGAGGAGTAGCAGTAGCAAACTTTTGAAGATGGTCACTGTGGTGGTCATATTGGATGTCTGAGTGGAACCATTTTCGTTTATGACCAACTGGACATCATAAGAAGTCTTGTGGTGTAAACCCTATGTCAATATGACTTTCCATTCAGAACTAGTGAGAATAAAATATTCAAGATGGCTACCATGGTGGCCATATTGGACATCAGATCGGCACCATTATCATTTAGGATCAACTAGACATCATTTGAATTCTTTTAGTGAAAATCCCATGTTGATATGACCATCCATTCAGAAGGAGAGTTTAGAACAAAAATTTCAAGATGGGTGCTCTGGTGGCCATATTAGACGTCCGAGCAGCACCATTTTCATTTAGGAACATCTAAACCTTGGGATGAATATGTGTGTAAAGTTTCATGGCAATCCTCCAAGTAGTTTAGGAGTAGTAGCGATAACAAACTTTTGCAAACAGACATGGACAATGGACAACAGGCCATCCCATAAGCTCTTC
Organism: Margaritifera margaritifera; assembly: GCA_029931535.1. Taxonomy (NCBI): domain Eukaryota; kingdom Metazoa; phylum Mollusca; class Bivalvia; order Unionida; family Margaritiferidae; genus Margaritifera; species Margaritifera margaritifera. The sequence continues at coordinate 5,556,011 of JAQPZY010001620.1, forward strand.
TGATCTATGACCAGTACAGCTAAAAATATAATTGATAATTCACTATTTCACCTGGAAAATCCACTAATTCACTGAATAGCAAAAGATAAACACTGGTTTTCCATTTTTATAGTAAAGGGAAGAAAATAAGCATCTTACCACAAACATTACCCTCCAGCTCAACATCACAGTTTAAACTGGAGAAATGATAGATATATGTAGATAGATTGATAGATACATAATTTAATAGGCACACACAAACACCATAAAACCCCTAATATATAGTTTTATTTTCCAAAACCATTAACTGTTATGACCTGAAAACATTGTTTTTGATTATACACGTACATGCTTCCATAAGCAGACATCATAAATATTGATACGACATGCACCTTAAATAAATAGATATTAAACATTTAAAATTATTATGTAACAAATGACTAATAAACATCAAGTATCCTTTAGTGTTGAATAATGTAATAGATGTACAGTAGAATATGGTTTATTCTAACTCCCTTGGGAACAAGAAAAACTTGTTGGATAAACAGGAGTTCATATGAACCAGTTTGGTTGTGGTTCACATAAACTAATGCTGTAAAGTCTGGAAAATAAGTGCATATGTTGAAAATAAGTATACATGTGAAGTAAGCACATGTGAACTTTCATATATTTTTGCAGCAAAAATAAGTACAATTCTGTACAACGAAAACAAAGTCTAAGATGTCAAATTTGTTCATTAGATGATAAATCCGTTTTTTAATTAAGTGATTAAATGCGACTTTTATTTTACTTCCACTGTTTCCATCTTTGCTTTCTTCAATCCATTATTGCATGCTGTTCAGTCTGGTTGATTAGCATCAACATTGAAACTTTTCATTGTGATGCATTACACTATGAATAAGCATATAGGTATATTATCCAGGTTTTGCAGTAATTGGGTTTAACCAGGTATACAAAAGTTTTTACTGTATTAACAACTTGGCATCAGTAATTAAATAAATCTCTTGACACTTAACACTGCTCCTTGTGCCCCCCTCCCACCATTTCTGTTGGTTCAGGGATGTAGATAGGCCCAATGTATCCTGCTGCATGTCAAAAGAGGCAACCTTTTTGTCCCGGGATGTGTTCTGTTATTATGTGTGGTTTAATGAGAATTATACTTTGTATTTTAATGATTTTACCATGTTTTGCCTTTATCTTTACTTTGTATGCCTCTTTTTGGAGATGCCTAAATTTAGTAGGCACTGTATAGACAGGATTGTGTTGATGAGCCATTAAACTATATACATATATACCTATACAATCCTTGTGCCATCCTTGTATATATATACATATATACCTATACAATCCTTGTACATCTTGAATAATGTGCTGAAAGTACTGTCAAAAGTAACCGACAAACAATTCAACCATTTCTATTTACTGAAGCAGAAACTGCATTGTCATCCTTTTTGTCCATATCCGGTCTGAAGGTCATAATGATGTTTGAACTTTAGATGCGGTGTTAACCAATCACAAATGATTTTAGAAAGTCCGATATGCTGAGAGTGGAAACTCACTGCCATGGTGGAGAACAACTATACAACAGTAAATTTTATGGTGGATGCGCCATAGAAATTTTGGATTTCGGTCAGCTTGCAACTAATGAATTAATTTATGTGGACTGGCCTTTATACCCAGACTTGAAGTCCTATCTCTCTTCTATTGATCCATCGTGCCAAATATTTTCCAACTCTATTTATTATTAACAATCCGTCGATGAATCAACCACCTATTATGTCAAGTGACTGTTGAACTCCTATGCACACTGCTAAAGCACGCATGTAAAATGTCCACCATTAAATTTACTGCATTATAGTTATCTGCCACAGCCAGTAATCTCAGAAAATAATAAAAAGTCAAGAAGAACTTGTTCATCTAGGAAATTTGGTTTCAGACTGGTTCTATATGGTATGATATATACATGACTAACTGACCTCATTTACAACATATGATAGTACAGGGCTTAATTATTATGAAATACTTGTACCTATGAAATAGTCTGAAGGAACCAGGGTGTGGGAGTAAGGGTTGTGTAATTCTTGATATCCACACCTCCTAACCTAAATACATAATGTCCACACAAGACTCTAAAGTGTGTTGTACATATATTTATAAGCAGGTCCAAAATCTAGATAGCTATAAACAATTATCTTGACCAATACATTTTCTTCATTTAAAATTGGTAAAACCATGAGTAAAACTGCTTTTACCTTGCAGTAGGTGAAAATTTAAATATGTAAAAAACTGAAGAAAATTGTCTTTCACCTACCCGTGTCTGTTTTATAATTTTAACTGGATTGCAAGATAAAAGCACTGTATTAACATGATATATGAAACAATAAATAATTTGTACAAATGTGCACTGTAGTTGAATACACTAATCAACAAAATATACACAATTATAATAAAACTATGAAAACTTGAACATCAATAACCCAAATACTAGGCATCTCTTGTGTGACTTGCTCAGTCCATTTAGAGTTTTTCATAGATTGAGTTTTCAAGAAACTTTCAGGAGGTTGTACGTTTGAACTGAGCAAGTTATCTGTAATGGATCAAATAGCTCCTTGAAAATTTGTTAGCACTGAAATATTATGAATATACTACATTTGATTCATCCACCATATGAAATGTACTTGAAATATTGATCATTATTCTATAATAAGTCCATGAACCAGTCAAGAGTATTGCTCATTATTGCATAATAAGTCCATGAACCAGTCAAGAGTATTGCTCATTATTCCATAATAAATCCATGAACCAGTCAAGAGCATGTTTTGTAGTTTTGTCCTACTTTCTATGTTTTTGTGGTCATGGACAATTGGTATGAGTGAGCTGCCTTTTTGTGTTGGTTAATGGTGTACCATTGTTCATTATGCAACATATGAAAAATACTCCCCATGTTTGAAAATTTTATTTAATCTAAATATCTCCAAAATCATTTAACTCCTAAAACCCTTTGAGATATCTTCAAGAAAATTGGTATGCTCTTGTATTGTGAGTAGATACTGTGTCCTGTAAAAAATGAAATCAGTATTTTAGGGATTTTCCCCATTTATAATTTTTATTACAAATTGTGTCCATCAGTCCTTGAATCACACTCTTTTGGTTAAATGTCTCCTGGACCATTTCAGAAATCATAATGAAGCCTGGTATTAATTTTTTATCACAACATGACTTTGTGCCCCATATAAGATCAGGTTTGTTGATTAGTAATTTTTCAGGTTATATGCCCATGTTTTGAAAATTTATTTACACTTACTGTTTGAGGTATGTTCAAGAAACTTGGTATGCTCTTGTATCATGACTAGATAGTGTCTCGTGTCCGACTAGCATTTTTAGAGTTATCTTTATTTTTCACACAAGAGCACTGTAATTGGCCCATAATTAAAAGTCTTCTATGTACATAAGCACAATTTGTATGCAGAAACAATTTTTCTTTTTTCAGCCAGAGTCATTTTGACTTTTAACCCTATAATCAATAGGTTTCTTCCTTACCCTAAGTGCAAACCATCCACAAAGTTTGGGCCAGGTCTTTAATGTAGAACTAATGTAATTGTGTGGAAACCATTTTTCTTCTTTCAGTCGGTGACCTTGACCTTATGCCTCTCCCCTGCAAATCAACAGCTTTCTTCCTTATCCCAAGTGCAAACGATATACAAAACTTTGGTTGAAGTATGTCATTTAGAACCTTTCACTTTTTTACTCCATAATCAATAAGGTTCTTTTTTACACCAAGTGCAAGCCATCCACAAAGTCTGGAACCATAGATGATGGACAACTGAAGTTATTATGTGGAAACCAGTTTTCTCCTTTCAGTTAGAGTGACCTTGACCACTGACCTGTTGGGTACTTCCTTACCCCAAGAGCAAGCCATTTACAAAGTTTTGTAACTGTAGGTGGGGAGAACTTGAGTTTATTGTTCAGAATCTTTTTTCCATAACAGTGACCTTGACCTGAAATCAACAGTGTTCTTCCTTACTCCAAGTGCAAGCTATCCACGACATTCAGTAACTGTAGATCATGGAGGACTCGAGTTATTGTGCAGTGATCTTGACCTTTTAGCCCCAAATCAATAGTATTCTTCCTTACCCCAAGTGTAAGCCATCCACAAAGTCAGGCAACTGTAGATGATGGACAACTAAAATTATTGTGTGGAAACCAAATTGGTAATGGACAGATGGACTGATGGACAACATCATAATACACTGCCTTATTAGAAATGTGTAAAAAAAATTGGTGTCCATCTGTTCATCTCACTCTTGACATTTAATATCTTCTGAACCATGTGAGATATTTTCATAAAATTTGGTATGCATTTTAGTGTTCTATCTGTTCATCTCACTCTTGACATTTAATATCTTCTGAACCATGTGAGATATTTTCATAAAATTGGGTATGCATTTTAGAGTGGGGTGCATTCTATAAGCACTCACTGACAGATCTAGTTTAATAATTGCCCATAACTTAAATAGGAAGTGACTACACAACAGTAAACTAGTTGCAAATTTATGCTGACAATGTAAAGAATGTCCCTTAAAGAAACAGTTTAGCCCCAGAGTGGTTCTTATTTAAAGATTGGTAGTCCTTGATAACAATTGCACAATAGTCAACCAGTTCCCAACTCAGCCAAAAGTAAGCACAGTAAGACTACTGTACTATTATTATGTAGAAAAGAACTTTCTTTGCAAAAATAGCTGCATTTATCCAAACTGTTTACTTTGACTGATATTCCTCCTCATGTAAGTTGAATGCTTGAATATTCCAACACAGCTTGCCGAGTTCAAATGTTTGCCGAAGCACGAGTTTAAAGAGATTCAGCCTGAGGTTTAAAAGTATGTCGGAGTTCTCCAGCAAACATATGACCTTGGCATGCAGTGTATGATCCTTATTCTTACATGATGAACAAAAAAGTTGGAAAGGGAAAAATTCATTTTTACATATTTGAAATGTGTGAGAGATGGAAGCACAAACATTCCAATTTAGGGATCACAATTTTTGTTTATACGATGATCAAAAAAGGCTAAATATCAGTTGATCAACTCTAAAAGAGAGTATGTACTTGATGATGTAAATAAAAAAAACAATAAACTGCACACATAATATTGGCTATCAGATTCGTACCATTTTCTTTCAGGACCAAGTAGACATCATTAGAAATCAATATGACCATCCATTCAGGGGTTGTAGAAACGGCAAGATTTTCGAGACAGCTGTCATGGCAGTCATATTGGATGTATGATTGGCACCATTTTCATTTTGGAACCATTATTTATCATAAGTCTATTGGTGAGAACCTAATGTTGATTAGACATCGATTTGGGAGGAGCAGAGATAACAATATTTTCAAGATGGCCATTTTGACGGTCAGTTTGCATCATTTTCATTTAGGACCAACTAGATACCATAAGAACTCTTGTGATGAAAACCCCATGTCAAAATGACTTTCCATTTAAGAGTAGCGATAACATTTTCAAGATGGCCACCATGGTATCCATATAGATGTCGGATCAGCACCATTTAAATTTAGGACCAACAAGACATTATAAGAAGTCTTCTGATGAAAAGCCCATGTTGATATGACTGTCTGCTTTGGCTGAATAACAAAAACAAGATTTTCAAGATGGCTGCCATGGTAGCCAGACTAGATATCAGATGCACACAATTTCCATTTAGGACCAACTGGACATCATAAGAAGTCTTTTGGAGAAAACCCCCATGTCAATATGATGCATTGTTCTGGAGGAGTGGCTGGTGAAAACCCCATATCAATACGACTTTTTGTTCAGGAGGAGTAGCAATAAAAAAATTTCAAGATGGCTGCCATATTGGATATCAGATCAGCACTACTTACATTTAGGACCAAGTAGACATCATTAGAAGTCAATATGACCATTCATTCAGGGGGAGTAGCAACAGCAAGATTTTCAAGACAGCTGTTGTGGCAGCCATATTGGATGTATGATTGGCACCATTTCCATCTTCATTTAGGACCTACTAGGTATCATAAGAAGTCTATTGGTGAAAACCCCATGTTGATATAGCCATCCATTTGGGAAGAGTAAAGATAACAATATTTTCAAGATGGCCACCATGGTGATCTGCATAATTTTCATTTAGTACCAACTAGATACCATAAGAAATCTCCAAATGAAATCTCCATGTCAAAATGACTTTCCATTTAAGAGGAGTAGCGATAACATTTTCAAGATGGCCACCATGGTGACCATATAGACATCGGATCAGCACTATTTAAATTTAGAATCAACAAGACATTATAAGAAGTCTTCTGGTGAATAAAACCCATGTGATTTTCTGCTTTGGCTGATTAACAAAAACAAGATTTTCAAGATGGCTGCCATGGTGGCAATACTGTTTATCAGATATGCACCATTTACATTTAGAACCAATTAGACATCATAAGAAGTCTTCTGGTGAAACCCCATGTCAATATGATGTGTTGTTCTGGAGGAGTGGGAAAACAAGATTTCAAGATGGCTGCCATATTGGATTTCAGATCAGCACCATTTTCATTTAGAACCAAGTAGATATCACAAGTCTTTTAGTGAAAACCCAATGCTGATATGACTATTCATTCAGCAGGAGTAGTGATAATAGGATTTTCAAGATGGCCACAGTGGCAGCCATATGAGACATCAGATTGGCACAATTTTCATTTAGGACCAACTATACATCATATGAAGTCTTCTCATGAAAACCCCATGTAAATATGACTTTCCATTTAGGAGTAGCAATAACAAGATTGTCAAGATGGCTGCCATGGCAGTCATATTGGACATCAGATCAGCACCATTTTCATTTAGGACCAAGTAGACATCATGAGAAGTCTTTTAGTGAAAATCCCATTTTGATATGACCATCAAATCAGGAGTAGTGATAATAAGATTTTCAAGATGAAATATCAGATTGGCACCATTTTCATTTAGGGCCAACTATACATCATAGAAATTTTCTGGTGAAAACCCCATGTCAGTATGATTTTCCATTGAGGAGGTGTAGCGATATAAAGATTTTCAAGATGGCTATAATGGTGGCCATTTTGGACATCAGATTGGCACCATTTTTACTTAGGACCAAGCAGACATCATAAGAAGTCTTTAAGTGAAAACCCCATGTTGATATGACCATCTATTCAGGAGGAGTAGCGATAAAAAGATTTTCAAGATGGCCACTGTGGTGGCCATATTAGACATCAGATTGGCACCATTTTCATTTATGACCAAGCAGACATCATAAGAAGTCTTTTAGTGAAAACCCAATGTTGATATGACCATCCATTCAGGTGAGTAGGATAACAAGATTTTCAAGATGGCTGCAGTGGTGGCCATATTGGATTTCCATGTGGCACAGTTTTCATTTAGGACCATCTAGACCACGGGATGAATGTGTGTGTAAAGTTTAATGGCAATCCACCAAGTAGTTTAGAAGGAATAACAACAGCAGAAAAACCTACTTACCCACTTCTTGCATTTCTATACTCCCACTTAATATTTTTTTTTTCAGGTAATTAAAAACGGGACCTGGGGTCATTATTTTTGGGAAAATTATATCAAATGGGGTGGGGAACAAGAATCAGGAATAAACTGTTGAATGGGAATTGTACTTGCAATTGGGACCCATTTTTACATTATGATTGGAACCTATTTTAAGCCTCTGAACACCCCTTAAAATTCCTAATTAAGTTATTTCAAAAGTTTGAGAAACTTCAGTGTGACAGAGGTGTGCAAAATACATAAGGGATTATTTATTATTAGTTTTTTTTTCATATACAAATGCAGTGTTTATTTTCAGGTAACACCATGACAAAATGGGCCATAAGAGCAAAGGAGCCACAGTGGCTCAGTGGTTAGCATGGCAAACTCGTGACCCAAAGGGTGTGGGTTTGAATCCTACCATCTGTTCAACCCGATCAGATATTGTGATGTGTCCTTGGGCAAGGTACTTTGCTCTAATTGCCTCGACGCTAAATAACCTACTTGCATTGCTGTGTTTTAAAACACCAAACCAAACAAACTCAAACCATAAGAGCACTATCTCTCTTCTTGAAGAAAAAAAAATGTTTTGACCTGTAAATTTACAAGACAAATATATGCAGAGATTATGACTAAAAATCTCCTAAAATTCATCTCCTACACATATTCCAAGTAACATACTGTATATTATTACAAAAAAGTTGCTACAGAATAGAAGAAAAAGGTATAACAAATGTGACATAAAGAGTTTTATTTATTGTACAGAGATTTCAAGATATAGTTAAGGAAGACAGAACTTACAGGCTTTCATGTGCATATTAATTGGAGCGGGAAAGCCTTCTCGTGTATCAGAGTGCAATGTATAAAATGCCATGAGACTCTACACAGAATATAAATAATACAACTTATTGATACAGCATGGTAATTTCTTGTATTTGTAAAAAAAAAGTTCGTTTTCTAGCCTGCATGTTTTATAAAACCATAGGCAATTTAAATAAGAGTCCCACAAAGAGACTGATGCTCTTCTGTTGTAAAAAAATTTCCAGGAATTCAAGAGAAGACTATTTTTTTGTTTGTTTTAATGGTAGTGTTGAAACAATTTCTGACATTCTGGACATAAGATCAGCACCATTTTCGTTTAGGACAACTAGATACCACTAGAAGACTTTTGGTGAAAACTATGTTGATGTGACCATCCATTCAGGAGAATCAGAGAAAAGATTTTAATTATGTTCATTGTGGCAACCATCTTTGAGGTTAGATAATCCCTACATTTATTCAGCACAAACTAGGTATCAAAATCAGTCTTCTGGTGTAAACCGCATGTCGATATGCCTTTCCATTTAGAAGGAGTAGGAATAACAAGATTTTCAAGCTAGCTGCCATGGTGGCCACACTGGACATCAGATTGGCACCATTTTCATTTAGGACAAACTAGACATCATAAGAAGTCTTCTGGTGACAAACCAATATTTATATGACTTTCCATCTAGAAGTAGTAGTGACAAGGTTTTCAAGATGGCCACTGTGGCAGCCATGTTCGATATCAGATTGGCATAACTTGTATTTGAGACCAACTAGACACCATAGGAAGTCTTCCAGTTAAAACCCCAAGCTGATATGACTTTCCATTAAAGAAGAGTAGCAATAGTAAGATTTTCAAAATGGCTGCTGTGGTGGCCATATTGGATGTCAGATTGGCACCATTTCATTTAGGACCAACCAGACATCATAGGAAGTCTTTTAGTGAAATTCCCATGTTGATATGACCATCCATTCAGGTGGAGTATCAATAACAAGATTTTAAAGATGGCCACTATGATGGCCATATTGGATGTGCAAGCTGAACCATTTTCATTTAGGACCAACTAGACATCATAAGTCTTCTGGTGAAAACCCTAATATGACTTTCCATTCAGGAGAAGTAGCAATGACAAGATTTGCAAGATGGATGCCATGGTAGCCATACTGGAGATCAGATTGATACCATTTTCATTTATAATCAACTAGACATCACAAAAAGTAATTTAGTGAAAACCCCATGTTGATATGACCATCCATTCTTCTGGAGTAGTGATAACAAGATTTCAAACATGGATCTCTGAGTAGAACCATTTTCATTTAGGAGCAACTAGACATCATAAGAAGTCTTCTGGTGAAAATCCCATGTTGATCTGACTTTCTGGTTAGGAGAAGCGATTAGATTTTCAAGATTGCTGTAACGGCGGCAATATTGGATGTCAGAATGGCACCATTTTTATTTAGGACCAACCAGACAACATAAAAAGTCTTTTAGTGAAACTTCCATATTCATATGAACATCCATTCAGGAGTAGTGATAACAAGATTTTCAAGATGGCTGCTGTGGCAGCCATGCTGGATGTCTGAACAGCACCATTTTCATTTAAGACCAACTAGACCTTGGGATGAATGTGTGTGTAAAGTTTCATGGCAATCCTCCAAGTAGTTTAGGAGAAGTAGCAATAACAAACTTGTGCTAATGGACAGATGGACATCGGATGACAGACAACAGGCCATCATATAAGCTCTTCTGGTCTTTGACCAGTAGACCTAAAAACCTGGAATGAACACTGCTGGTGGTGTGATTACTATGAATAACATTACTGAATAAGTAATTTGAATCTCTACACTGGTTCACTGGAAATCAAATATTCAATAAAATGAATATATTTTTCCATTCTTAATCATTAGTGTCTCTGCAAGTTACATAGTGATTTCCTTTTTATTCTGGGATACCTATTCTTAGTTGCTACAAGCTACAGATTTCCAGCATTTCCATCAGTGTTGCTATATCCAAGGGAGATAACTCCTATACGGTTTAAATTAGAGTTACCTTCCTTGACACATAAAGACTGACCTCAAAAGCCAGTGGCTGTATATATTATTACTAATTTTAGTAAGACCATATAGTTTGTTACTATTGTTATTAATACAAACTATGTTTGGTAACAGAGAATGGACACTATGCCACAGACATAGAGGGATCGAAATCCAAGCCAAAAGGGATAAACTTGCAATGAAATCTGGGCATCTGTTCCCTCAGTAACATATCCACTAATTTAAAAACTGAAATGTTGGTTTTTGCAAAACAACAAAAAATGATATGCAAAAAAATAAATGAGTTCACAGTATTTTAAGGGAATGGAAACTAAACCTTTTCTGGCTCTAAAATGTAAGAGTTATCTGAAATGTAAAATGAAAAGGTGAAGAAAAAAAAAGATAATTAAATACATTGTGTAACACACTTAGACAACTATACTGTCATCCTACCAGTTCTCGTCAGCAAGCAGTTCTCATCATGATTTTTAAAAAGCATAGACCTTCTAGATCAGTGGTGCATCTTAAAATGACTATTACTACCAAGATATTAGGTATAAAAATATGAAAGGAAATGCACTTCCTGAAATAAACAAATCACTCAAATAAAAATATATTACAGCGCTGTAAAGGTGGATGACAGGGACTTGCTGGGGAGTATTGGGACGTCTGCTCCAATCAGGCTATCTTTTTAAATGGCCTACATAGCATTCTATTCATGATGAAATGATTTAGGCAGCAGTTTCTTTAAGATAAATAAGTTTACTAATTCTAATAATTAAGTATTGAAAATATACTGAAAGCTAATTTTGAAAAGTGAAGTAATGTTTAATTTTATTGACGAGAACTGGCAGGATACTAGTATAGGTGTGTACCACTTCTAAAACATATTTTATAAGCTCATAATCATTTGAAAATATCTGAAAAATGATACAATAAATAACCTGAACTTCCAGTGATGATTATTAGCTTTGTATTTAATGTAATAATTAGTATATGCACAGTATATACAATGAAATAAGAGACTATCTAATGGAGCACTGGTAACTTATGATAGTTGAGACTATAACAGTCAACATACTGATTATGTGTGCATGTTAGGAGAGAATGACTAGAAGTATGTTCTGAAAAGACACAATTCTTAAAAGTGTTCTATGGAACTCAGTGTCTTACCAATCGACTTTGTTTTATGCTATCCCCTTGTATATGATATAAAAAAGCTTTAACACAAAACTTTAACATTGTTGATGCTGCTGGCGGAAAAGTGACATTTATGTCTCGTGCTGCTAATACAGGTGTGACAATAATAACATTAATCTTGAATTAATGGACACTTGTTTATAATGGACAGAATGAGTAAGTCCCTTGGATGTGCATTAAAAACTGGTTTAACTGTGTTTGTCAAGAGGTAGCTTCCTTCAGGAAATAAATAACAAGATTAAGCCATGCAAATTTAAAAAAATAAAAATCCTACAAAAAAAAAATCTTATAAAACAAAGAAACAAATGAATACAGTCCTCTACCATAAAGTATAATGCCATACAGGTCTTTACAATAAAACATTTCATACATTTGAAGATAAATTTTTTTTTTAAGACTGTTGGTAAAAATGTCCTGTATTCACTTTACAAATCAAATTAACATGGATATTTAATTGCATGTAAAAAATTTCCAATACATGTAGATATAACACATGTAAATACATCTCTATAGATTTCTCATCATACATTTGCAATTACCAATTATTGTAACTTACTGTTGAAAAATATATGTACCTGTAAATGACAAGGCAGCCTGGGCCTTCATGTCAAGCCTACAATCAAAGAATTACTGCATATTTCTAACCAAAACGTTACTAAACGGTTTTACGATGACAATGATGCCAACACTGGAAAAATAACTATGCCTCATTCCCCACTAACATGGGCTTGACAATACAAATCTTATTTTAAATGTTTTCTGAATGACTAAATGTGTTTTCACATGATCAATTTTTTTTTCTGTTGTGAGATTTCTATTCCTATTAAATAACATATAGCATTAAAGCAAAAATGTGCATAAAACTTGCTTTTACAAAAATCTTTACATACAATAAATACAAAAATATATATTTTTCAGGTTAAACAATGAAAAATTTGTCCTCAGTAGCATTCTATTAAGGCATGTATATTTTATACTCTGCATAAGTCTGCAATTCCTTGCCAACTTTGGAATACTTAAAAAGTGTTTAAAAAATTACTGTGTTCATGAATTAGATCATGGATTAAAAACAAGATACCTTTAGAAACATTTGTACAGGCTACTGATTCATTACTGAAATGGAAAAAAAGTGAACAGAGTGACAGAAAAATTTTGCTGGGTCAGAAACTGCCGTGTGAAAGGTGTGATTTGATGCTGACAAACAATCCTTGAGATTATGCTGCCTGGTTTCTTCTGAGAGTTTTTATTTTGTTCAATAATCCAAATGTGATCATTCACAAAATACATATACTTAAAATTTTTGCAAAATACTGCTTTGTTCTGCATAAAAATCTATATAAAAGTTTGTTAAAGGCAATTATCCCACTAACTCTACGAGGTTCATATTAAAAAATGTATAAAGGGAATTTTCTGACTTACAAGGAATTGAGAATAGTGTAAGCTTATACAATATCATTACCAATGCAAGAATTATGAAACTTTGATATTTTTTCATTTAAATAAGTCAAGTTGTTTTTGAAAATATTTCTTTTTAACTTGTCAACCTTCTTATAAATATAATTTGGAACATTTATTGGTAATTGTTGGATCTTTGCATAATGAAGAATTCTGCAATTTTCCTTAGTTGAGGAACAAGTTGGCTGTTTCCAGTTGTGTATCTCCAATCTCTCAAACACAAGAAAAAATGGCAGAATTTTAATACCAACAGTTACATATGATGCAGATGTAAATCAAGGCCCAAACTAATTAATGTTATTTAAAGAAAGAGATAAATAGGACCTTATTTCTTGCATTTTCAATTGCAATTGCATTTTTAAGTATACAAAATACACATACATGTATATTTTCAAATTTGTGTTTATTTCAATGAAATTTTTTAAGTTTTAAGCTTAATTCATACATTTTGATGTACATTTATAAAAGTAAAACCCTGCTTAATACTTAATATATGTGTATACAGAAGACTGATGCAATGCTGGTCATGAACATCGCTGTCATATTTATCCACATTCTATGCCTCAGTGTCTGTAATTTCTCCATCTTTCTCTCTGATCCTGTATCTGTCCCTCCAGAAGTCGAGACAGGCAGATAGCAAGTAGCTGAGGCACAGCAATACCAATCACAATGCCTCCTATAATAGGCAAGTTTCTCTCAGCAAGGTGGATCAGGGCATCAACACATCCAGCTGTGTTTATTTTATTAACTTTTGACAAATCCTGAAAAATGAATTACATATAAATATCAGAATATGTTTCAGCAATAAATTAAACTAGATTTGGTGTTGTTTTGTGGGGTTTAATGCCATTTTTCAGCACATGATAGGCTATACATTACGGCCAGTATATTTGGTGGTGGAAGAACCCAAGAAGACCCTGGGAATAACCACCCATCCATGGGAAGCTTCTGGCAACCTTTCTTACATGCCCACATTGGCCGAGCAGAGACTTGAACTCATGTGGATAGAGGTGAGATGTGTGAGCAATCTGTAAAGGCAAGCGTCTTTGACCACTCAGTCACATGGGACCCCAAAAATAAATTAAACTAGTATAGAACAATAGCTAATTATTACATCAATTTAATTACATACTTTGATATTTTGTCAACAAGACCAAACAAAATATGACAGCTTGTGACTAAATTGTACAGTGATCCCTTCTTATAAAGACCCTCAGTATAAAGTGTTCCCTTATAATCATGGGTAAGATCATGGATCCCTTATGAATCATGGGTAAGGTCATGGATCCCATTAAATTGGTTCTACTCAATTCTATCGTTATTTCTTATTTAATTTCACTTAATTTTAGTTTTTGATCGATGCAAACAAATTTACGTTTTTTTTGTATCATTAAATATCCTATTTTTTGTTTTACATACAACTTAACTGTGCTTATAAATATCTCAGAACACAGGGTTTATCCTCGTATAAACCCTGTGTTCTGAGATATTTATAAGCACAGAGAGAGAGAGAGAGAGAGAGAGGTAACCATGACTGCAGGATTTGCACTTATTGCCAAAATTTGAAACTTGAATTATTTTGTAGCCCTTCCATTATATCTTCATTAAATTCCTCCTCGATTCAGAAAATTCTCCCCTTTTTTTCTTAAATAGAGAGAGGAATTTTCCCCCTAAAATGTCAGCTGTAAAATAGACCCTGGGTATACAGTAACCTCAATTATTATGCAATGTTTTAATGGCTCCAATGAACAGCATTATCCTGAAAGGGCAATGTATGTGTGTACCGTATTTACTGGCCTATAAGTCGATGTGGAGTATAAGTCAAATTTGCTAATTTTGTAAATTTTCCATCCTTCATCCATATTCAAGTCGATGTGGAGTACAAGATGAGGCAGATCAACACATTGGCTTCGTATTTTTCACTAGTAACTTCTGGTTTCATGAATAGTAATGGTATCACTGTATGCTATTCCAGATTACCAGTAATTGGGAAATTACGTCACCGACACTATCATGCTTTTTTCAACAGTTTTGTTTTGGAGAGAAAGAGAGAGAGAGAGAGAGAGAGAGAGAGAGAGAGAGAGAGAGAGAGAGAGAGAGAGAGAAACAGGGGTTTCAGGACAATTTTAATCTGTATTGTTCAGTTACCTGACAATTGTGACCATACTCATGTACAAGGGCACTACTATATTCCATTATCAATTGACACCTCTGAATAAACAGTTAATTCTTGTTTAATTACGATATCCATTGTCACAAAAACCACATAGCTGTACAGTGTTATTTACATGCTAATTAAATATGCCCAGAACATTAGGCAGGTTATTCCAGTTGACACCGGTTTTAAGGCAAGATTTGACAGACTAATCAAATTAGCGAGGCCACCAATAGGGAAATGAGGCTATCCATAGGGAAGTCAGAAATGCAAAGAAAATAAATGACAGAGACAGAAAAACAGAAAAATCACATAAAAAGTATCAATAAAACACTTTCTTATATTTCTTTAATATATCTATGTTGGATAAGTTGGATGTTTTGTTCAGGATATTTATACAAATGATTAGGACTGGAAAGATTGATCAGAACATGCCTAACTCATTAAAATGTACCAGTACTACCACAATGAAAACAATGCCCTCGGCTAACTTCATTGTGTATGTCCAGAGAAGAGAGAGGGCATAATTTCTTGTGGTTCTTAATCCACTTGAGATTGCAAAACCAGTACCGTAATTGATGTGGATTAATGATAGAGAACAAAGGGGTACCAGCATTACCTATTACCGGTAGCCAAAGACAATATCAGGGTTTAAACAATTGTGGTACCTGGCTTTGATTGATGTCGGAAACCAAAGACCAATTTATCAATTACTGGTATAATCAAAGTGAGATGCTGAAACAACAGCTGGTTAAAAATGAATATGGGTAATATGTTGACATTACATTTTGCTTTAGGCTGAAATGCAAAATGGATCATTGATGATCTACAAGTAGTCCATCTCTATTTCTGAATTTTAAGCTATATTAAGGGCATTCTTCGGTGAATATATGACAGTAATGTGAATATATGATAATTATGTGTTTAATCTACATTATTTTATACATATTCACTGAATATTCAAGTTGTTAATATGGATTACATCCCTTTGTAGGATCAATTATATCAATGAAAACGATCTTCCGGTAATCACTTGAGTGCATCAAATAAAATATTGAACAATTCAAATATCAATGGACCTATGGCTAAGATGTGATCAGGAAGAATGATGTATGGTAAAAGAAAAAGATGAATAAAGCAAAATCTTTTCATATTTTTTTAGGAACAAACAACATGCTTTCAATAAGTACAGTACACTATAGAGTATAGACTGTAAGTGTGCTATGCGGCCCGTGAATTGTGAACTCTTTAATTCTTTTCTTTTATTTCCTGTTGGAGAAATCAGAAAGCACATACAAATGCATACAAAATAATGATAAAACTTATAATATAAAAGCCGTCATATTAGTTTATAACAATTTATTGACATGGTAACTGAAGAAGAATTGGTACAGCTATGTGATCTGTTTTTGATTTAGCCGATCACAGAGTAATTTCAATGACATAATCCATATATAAGTCGATTCAGAGTATAAGACGAAGCCCCGACTTTCAGGTAAAAAAAGTATTGACTTATAGGCCCACAAATACGGTAATGCTCCATGTACATACACTATTCCTCCTGATGTATGATTAATGGCATTAGGTGCTAGACACTGCTAAACATTACAATAAGCAATAGATCATTTCTTTCTAAAATGTATGTGGTCAATAAATCTTTTTAACAAGAAACAAATGTTCTCCATTTAACATTTTTATTTGTATGATCATAAATCATGAACAGATGAAGAATGGTAATCTTTAAAACACAGCCTAAATTCAATTGTTATACAGTTAAAATTTATCATGGCCATAAAGCAACAAGAAATATTAAAACCTGATTGTAATCAACAATTACATAGCTTGCCTCTATGAAGCTTTTGGCAGTCTCCAGCAGCCATTGTAAACATTAATTACAGTGGTCCCTCTCTTGAACGGAACCATCGGACCAGTGGCCACCCACCTTATACGGCCACAGTCCCTTGGCACTGATGAGTTTGTGTTCAAAAGTACCCCATAAGGATGGCCACCCCTCTCATGTGACAAACGGCCAGCATTTTAGTGCAAAAATGGTTAAATTTACTCCTCACAAGTGGCCACATAATGGTTGTTTACAGACTAAAATCTCACTAATATTTGTTAATTTCTCAACTCAACAACTTAACATTTTTTCCAACATGCTGATAAAGTAACTTTAATCCATACAAAGAGGTAAGTAATCCGATTATCCTTACTGCCATATGTTCCTTAGATGTTAGCTTTTGTCACTTTGATAATTACCGGCTATTATTACCACCGATAATTATCAAGATGACAAAAGCTAAGTGCTGAGAAGCACAGTATTGTTTAGCTCAAGTCAGTGTGACATCCGGTCACCAGATAGTAAAATGGTATGTTAGCCTTTCTGGCTTCCCTCTCATAGATTATGAAATGTACCTAACCAGGTACCAGACTGGAGGAAAAAGACAACAACAAAAAAGTTGATCATGTGACAAACTCACTTCCTTTGTAAACACTGCATCTTGTGTGATAACTACATTTTGCCAACAAAGGAATAAGTTGTCGCAAAATGTCATCAGACATTCTCAGTTTAGAATGGAGAGTTCTTTGATCACTACTGAGAAATTTTATGTAAGAACGATTCAAATAAACATTGTCAATATACACTTAACTACAGTGAGTGGGAAGACGGAATCGATGGATGTACAGGGATAGTTACAACCAAATGTTTGTGCCCAGAATTTACTGACAAGGTGGTTTTGCACCACAATTCATGATTATTCATATTTATAAAAAATAAAATAAAATAACATTGATATTAGTTTTATCACATTAAGTCCATAACCAGATAATATTACTGTGATTTTTAAATGAAAATATTAAATATAAATTAGTTACGCCTTTTATACTTTATATGTAGTTATTACTCAAAACTGTGTGATCCCCCTCTAGAAAGGCCACCCCTCTTATAAGGCCACTTTCCTGCTGCAGAAGGGGTGGCCTTATAAGAGGGGCACCACTGTACCATACAGAAAATATGCTTAGACAAAAGTGATCTTGAGCTCTAAAATGTTGGACCCAGTTACTGGAAATACAAGTCATAAAACACAAAAAAAGATCATTCTTTTCTTTGATATCAAAGCACATTAAGGTCAGGTGAGCTAAAAATTAGTTTCACAATAAAAATATAATGCCATTTTCATGTTGTTTGATAGTCTAATTATTAACAAAAATGTATGCTCTCTCCTGTGTCACTGTGCTGGTTTGCGACAGAACATAAGATAATTTAAACATTAAAAAACCCATCTCCAACAAAACCATTTAGGCCCTTCAAAGACAATAGTAGAAATCAATTATTTTTCAGTCAGGATCTGACCATAGGCGTGGTCAGCTGTTTATCTTGTCAAAAACCAGAGCAGCAGCAGCAATAACAAATTAACCAGAAGTGTTTGAAACCCATTAGGCAAAAAAAAAAAAAATGTGTTATGTGTTTCCGGTTGGCCAACCATCCCTGTTTCTCATTGCCGACCCTAGCACTTTTGCCCCACCCCACCAAGAAAAAAAAAAAATATATATATAAAAAAATCTTTTTTTACTAAAAAAAATAACATTATCGAAATTGATCTGTGCATCTAACTGAGCCAGTTTGCCCAGTACTTTTAAGCACTTGAAATATTATTTGATTTATACATAATGTAATATAAAAAAAAAAATTTTGTTGGTCCTTATACAACAAAATCTGAGGCTAATAATGTTAATCACATAACTGTATTAAGTACTCCAATTAATCACATAATTGTATTAAGTACTCCAATTAATCGCATAATTGTATTAAGTACTCCAGATGTTGTTGCTTTTGCCATTAATGCCTAATTTTTCTATTAAAATCAATAATGCATGGAGAGAGAGAGAGAGGGGGGGGGGGAGAAGCCCTCACCTCTTTCAGTGCTCCTTTTCCACAAAGAATATTGTTCACTCCAGGCTGTAATAAAGAAATACAGAGACATTTGATGAAGACTGCATGTAAAAAAATAATATGATTGTAACTTATATCTATATATTACCATGTTTATACACTAATAATCACAGGAATAATGAATGAAAATAATAAAGGCACTGAGACGTATACACAAATTGGGAAATCATTAGAGATTTATAATTTGACATACATCAGCTTTGCAGACATGTTGTTTCAGAATTACAATGCAAGCTCAACAGATTTATCATAGTGAGAAAAAAAATCACCCAGCAAGAAGCATTTTTCTTGATGTAGTTGATAAAAGAAATGCATTATCTTCAATTGCAAATTAGATGAATTCTGAAATACTCATTCAGCTATCATCTCTTATATGTTTGGTGACAGGATACCATTTCCTATGCTTTTCAATGTAATAATCTTTATTTTGAGACATAGATATAAATTAAGTCTACCCCAATAAAATGTACACCAACCAATAAAAATGATCTTTAAGTGTTTTTGGACCACACAGACCCATAATTATGTGAAAATACAAATTTTCCAATGAACTACATGCTGTTGACATTGCATTATTCATCCTAAAATAACACTTACAGTGTAGTACCATTTATCTGACACCTATTCATCTAACAATACCTTGATTGTGACCTCATAATTGAAAATGATTTAAAGGCAATTCTTAAGGAATGAAGTCCATTTATCTTACAGTCTGGTTTATTTAAATTTGTAATGGCAATGGCTTGGATCTGATAAATGAAATTATGTATTAGTATTAATTCCACAACATTTATCTTGTGCCTTATTGATTCCTTTGGCAGTTGTAAGTGCATGTAGAATAAGCTATTCTTATTCACAATTTTCCAAATCAATTCAAGTCTTGCATATTTTAAATTACAGCAAATCAGCAACATGAAATTTTGATAAATTTGCAACAAAACCCCCCCCCAAAAAATGAGACAGAATGGGCCTGATATCGCTGACTTATGTAACTGACATGTTAGCTTGTGCAAGCAAATTCATATGCGTATTGAAACTGGATTCTTTTGTTTCATATTTGAAGTTTTTAAAAAAAATATGTTTGCATTTTCTTGTAGACTGAAATAAAACTGATGACAGGCAATGTCAGTTTTCATTCATTAATGTACATGTACAGTGTGATTACTTGGCTGTATGACTTGAGGCATAGTCTAATATCATTATGTGAAAGGATTGGTTGCCTAAGCCTGGATTATTCATTCAACTTTTGTTTGTTTTCAGACACTGAATTAAATATTTGTGTACATTTTCAGATAGGAAATAATTATCTTTTACTGTCCAAAAACATGCAGAACAATTATATACACTTTCTTTGCATGAAAAGGCTGCCACTTATGCAACCAGTATTAGTCCCTGTGTCTCTCCCTGCTACCTGGGATATAGTTCCTGGTTCATAACTTTGAAATTGTTCATTGCACCACACTTAAAGGCTATATACACTTACCTGGCACTACAAGGGGAGCTAATTTATGCAGTCAGCATGAATTCCTGGGCCAGTCCTTAATCACCTGGGGTCATTACTTGGAAACCATCAAGATTCCCACTCAAGCTAGCCATGGGGTTTCAGTGGTTTGGGCATTGAACTTGTGACTAGAAGGGTGTGGGTTTGATTCCCACCATCAATCTTCTAAGATCAGCAACTGAATTTTTCAGGAATGTTTTGTACAGCCATGGATTTCTTTTCGAAGCGTTTCAGGAGATAACCATATTGGGTTATTTTTTACAATTATATTAAAAGCTAAATGTACACAAAATATAAATTCAAATAATTTGTGATTAATAGTACTGAATATATGAAATGCCATAAAATAATGCATATACAAGTAAAAACATAAAAACAACAAATATATCAAGCACTTTAATAGGCAATACCATTTTAAGGTATTTAGTTGCTTTGGTTAGTTGTTGCTGGGCAATGAGAGTAAAGCCAAATAACACAATACAACAAATTCATTCACAAGATTGAACACACTCCATTGTTTTCCACACCCATTTTATCCATAATATATTTACTTAAGAGTGTTACTTATTATATTTCTAAGCTATATTTTTTTCTTCAATTTAATCTCCAAGGTGTTATTTTCTTAATACACAAAATTTGTTTAATGAAATTTATGCATCCTATATTCCCAAATAATTCTTTGAAATCTGTTTTAACTGTTTTCTGCAAGGGGGTTAACTCTGCATAACCCCAAAGCTGTGACTCTCAACAGTCATCATAGGTTACTTCCCTTGCTTCAATAGTCAATCTGGCATGTACAGGATGCTTTATATCAAATTTGGTCAAATTTTATTAATGTTCTGCTCTGTAGCTTTGTACTATGCACTGGATTTGAATTTTAACAAAAAAGAATTTCCCAGGATTTCCTCCTTGGTTAGCCCATTTAAAAACAGATCACAAATAAAATAACTTTTAATTCCATTTATTTTGGTGTATGATTGATGGGTGTAATATGGGTTGTAGAGTATACAGCTTGGCTTTACTTCACATGTGCATCTCTCAAAAAACAGATAGCTCTGCTTGATCATTTTCACTTCATGGACTTCAGGGGTAAATTGTAATATATATATATATATATATATATATATATATATATATATATATATATACAGTATATACTCGATTATAAGTCGACTCGACTATAAGTCGAGCCCCCCTTTTTAGGGCTGCAAAAAGTGATTTTCTCTTTGACCCTCCTATAAGTTGGGGTGTATTTTGGAAGTCAGATCCGTCTGAAGGGGTGACTTCTTAGTGAGTCAGAAATGCACTTTCGAAATATAAACAAGCCAAACTGGATAGATAAAGACAAAACCAGCGTAAAATACAATTATATTATTGAGTGAAATATGTCACAAATAAATTGACAACTTACAATTTGTCCATCTTTGTGTAATAAAGTCCATTGAAATCCATAATGCTTGACATTTTAAATCCATTTATATGATAAATCCACGAATTCAATTATAGGTCACATACCAGTATAAAAATAGAAGTTCAGAATGATCCGATTCACAATATCCCGTAATAAGTTAATTCCACACGTCGTACAAATAAACAATGAAAGTTAAGTCCACTTTTTTGTGATTCACGGTATCCTATAAGTGTCACTATCTAATGTCATCTGGTACAAAGTCCAAGAATTAATCCTCATTGTCTGATAAAGTTCTGAAATCCTACATCGTCGTCTAGTCATTGTAAATCTCGTCTGACTCTGATTCTCGGCTTTACTGTCATATGCGGGTGCTTATGCAAAGACTGAGCTTGGGCTCTGTAACACTTTGATCATAAAGTCAGAAATCTATTAAAGGCTGCAACTGAACACATGTCAATTGTGCGGCAAGATCACAGGGAGTTCAAATAGCCACCCTCTGTTACTTGGCACTGAACATGTATCAAACTAGCGACTTGATCAAAGGGTTGTCATGTGGGAAAACCAAGAGTGTGGTGCCGTTACAAGCAAAGGGATTAAGGTTAAAGTATATGCACAGGAAGTTGTAGAACTCTACTTGGCACTGAACAAGTATAGATTGGGGGCTCGATCAAAAGGATTGTCAACTTGAAAACAAAGTGAGTCCCTTTACAAGCCAAAGGCTTATCAGCCCATGTGCACTGGCATATAACTTGGGAAATATCACTTGGGAATTAAATCTGACTTGTGGAAAAGGAAAATACAAATTAAATCAAAACTTTTATTGCATCAAGCACAGTCTTTATACAGCAAAACACAAATATTAATACAAATACAGGTTGTTCGGACTTGCACGAAAATGGAGGCAATATACTTACTAGTAAACACCCACGGTAAACATTGACGGACACTTCATTTTGCGGTAGGTAGTATTTAATTTACTGGTAATATTTTCAAATTATTAAAATCCAAATACCTGTAGATACATGTATTGTGTAATGAATACCGTCATGAAACGGATAAACACAGTGCATACCATATATGCATTACTGCATAGGAATAGTGGCATGAAAATGTAAAAATATATGAATTGACAGTATTTTTATGTACTGCAAACATCTAGAGTTTCCAACATTATCCCAAGATTTTTTGATTTTTTTAATGTCACGCTTATAAGACGACCCCTATTCTGCATGAGTCGAATTCTAAGTAAAAAACGTTGATGGACAAATAGTAAGTTGTCAATTTATTTGTGACATATTTCACTAAATAATATAATTGTATTTTACACTGGTTTTGTTTTTATTTTTCTGATCTATCTATCCAGTTTGGCTTGTTTATATCTCCAAAGTGCATTTCTGACCCACTAAGAAGTCACCCCTTTAGATGGATCTGACTTGCAAAATACACCCCGACTTATGGGAGGGTCATAGCGAAATTCACTTTTTGCAGCCCTAAAAAGGGGGGGGGGGGGGGGTCGACTTATAGTCGAGTCGACTTATAATAGAGTATATACGGTACTGCCTGATACGATGTGGAGGTGATCTCTCACATCTGCTGGGGTGATCTAGCCACCCTGGTCCCTGACTGGTTTCGTAATCTTTGTAACGCATCAGAGGGAATTGGTCTTGTTGATTCATTTTTTTAAGTGAACAACGTATCTTGTCGGTGTGGAGTTTATATACAACTTGCCGCCAGTGTAGCACGAAAAATGCGGGCAGTTGAAAACATCCTAGGTACTAATGTAAAAATTAGACTGGTTGCTTGACCAACTACACTGAATCTAATATGAAACCTACATCCAGATCAAACCTGGACAAGCCAGTTTCTGGATTTGACTACAATGATTGTATTTTCTTAATTTTTGCTATTATTCCATAAGTCTGTAATTTAAGGGTCATTTCAGTAAGACTTATGGTCAAATCATAAGGGTTGGCAGGTGTCTTATGATTGCATCTTTCTTTATATGAATAAAGATGCTGAACATTTCTATTTGTGAATGTTCATTTCAAATGTGTCAGTAGTCAAATGTGTCAGTAGTCACTGCACTTTGATCTTAGTTTATTTTTGAAAGATGTCAGCTCATTTTAAAGCTGATAAGTGTTAATCTTATTATTACTGATACATGAACAATAAAGTCATTAAGTCTTCTTTGTGTTTGTCTTCAATACATTCTGTGTACAATCGTTGCTCAAACAAAAGCCGACATATGTTTGCTCATTCAACTGCATACACAGCCAAGCACCAAACAATGCGGTGGTTGATAAAAGATTAGCACCTGAATTTACAGATCAATTAATTTAAGTCATTGACAATCATCAAAGTCAATCTCAAAGCTAAAGGTTGTTCAAACCATGCGGCAATGATTTATAAAACATAAAAAAAAATGTTAGACAATCGCCATGCAAATCAGTTGACCAGTGATTAATATTGTACATTCCCTATAAAAAATGACCCCATTGTTGATTAACAATTATTCTTGCTGTAGTCATTCAAACAAATAGGTGTCAGAATTTTAATTAGTAGTTATTTACAATGGATAACAGTACATGGAAACGTAAAGCTTTTACTGTTAAAGAGAAGCTTGAAGCCATGGACAGGATTAAGTCCGGTGTTTCCACAAGTCAGATTTAATTCCCAAGTGATATTTCCCAAGTTATCTGCCAGTGCATGTGGGACGATAAGCCTTTGGGTTGTAAAAGCACTCACTTTGTTTTAAAGTTGTTTTCCCATGTGACAACCCTTTGATCAAGCCGCTAGTTTGATACATGTTCAGTGCCAAGTAACAGAGGGTGGTTATTTGAACTCCCTGTGATCTTGCCGCACAATTGACACGTGTCCAGTTGCATCCTTTAACAGATTTCTGACTTTATGATCAAAGCGTTACTTGCAGAGCCCAAGCTCAGTCTCTGCATGAGCACCCGTATATGACAGTAAAGCTGAGGAATCGGAGTTGGACGTGATTTACGATGACTAGACGGCGACGATTTACAATGACTAGACGACGATGTAAGATTTCAGAACTTTATCAGACAATGATATTATACTTCTGTGTGCATATTTTCGATGGAATTATTATGGACTCACTCCTACGCATGCCATAAGATTGGTTGGTGAGTACACGTGTTGATCCGTTAACTATTCATGCTATACAATAGACATGTACATATAAATGTACCAATGCATGGCTCTCTGAATAAAGTAAAATATTATATGTGCAATCTCTGTTTTCACTGCATGTGTATTTCTCGTTTAATATGCATTGATCAAGATGGTAACTGTGCCAATGAAGCACGTTGTTTTGAACCCACAATTTACCCCCCCCCCCCCCCATTTTTTTGGTGCATGCATTATTTTCTTCAGCTAAATGACTTGGTCTTGTCTAGGTTGGTTATAGCACGGTTCGGGACATAGCACGATCTCGTTTTGTGGACCCTGACCATCGTGTTATAGCGGGGTCCTACTGTACCACATATTTTTTTGTTTTGTGGGCTTTAACTTCACTTTTACGACATTATTATTAAGACTATATCCTGCCAAGGAAATTGAAGCTAAATGCCTTTCCCAAGGATACACAGAGGCAGCTGACCTGGGCTGGCCTGGAAAATTAATGAACCTACAACCCGTGGATTACGAGTCAGACACTCTACCAACTGAACTATTGCGGGTCCCTAATACAACATATAAAGAAATTTCAGTCACAGTATATGAAAGTAGTATAGTGGTATGCCAACATTCTCTCCATTGTGCTTCTTGCAAATGCATTTTATACATGTCCCCCTTGCAAAAACTGTTGAGCAGAGCCTAAATGGTTTTGTTGATGTTTTTTTTTATGCTTAGTAACAGCATCCATATTTGATGGCAGATCAGCATCATTTGTATAAATTTAAAAGGTTTTCATGCCAATATGTTTTCTGTCAAATTTGGTCAAATTCAACTAAGCGGTTTTTGAGATGTTGTTTTATAATTTTTCTATTTTTAGTAATGTCAGCCATATTTGATGGCAGATCGGCTTCATCTGAACAAATCATAAAGACCCTTTTTTAGCCAGGAAGCCTTCTGTCAAATTTGGGCAATTTTTCTCTTGAACGGTTCTTAAAAAAATTTTGTTTAAAGTTTTTTTTCTTTTTCTGTTTTTTGTAAATGAAGACATAGATGATGGTGGATCAGCATCATTTGAACAAATTGAAAGAGCTTTAAGCCAGGATGCTTTCTATAAAATTTGGTCAAATTATATGAGTGGTTCTTGAGACAAAGACACAAACAGCAAATGTAAATGAGGATGCATGATGGATGAAGGACCATAACATAGGCTCACTTGGCTTTATAGTCAGGTGAGTACAAAATCTAGGTGGCAATGCTTTTTTCTTTGTAAACAAAACGTTAACAAACTGTTGATGACAACAACACTGCTACCAGCCTAAATGTGACCACTGAGTCTCACTTCCCATTTATATAAGCTCAACAATTAAATCTGATCTCTTTATTCCAGCACAACAAATGTTATATCAAACTGAACATAAAAGAAATCACAGCCGAAAGTGAAGAACATTCTTATAAATTTATAAAGATAACATTAATTGATTGTAATTATCTTTAAATAACATTGGTCCCATACATCCATCTTTTTGCATGCTAATTATGACATGGTGCTCATGAACTGAAAGTTACTAAATTTATCCCCTGTCAAAACATCAGGAAGTATTTGTTCTGGTAGTACTCCATATACCAATATACACAATAATCTTTTAATCCAACTTCAGTGTGAATACAATTTTAGCCAAAACTGGTTTCCTTGCTAAATTAGATCAAACCTGTATGCATGCTAATTTTTTGTAATTTACAGTATTTAGATGAATTAAGTTTTTGTGCTTGCACATGCAGCGGAGTTAGAAAATGTAGCTATATGCTAAAAAGTTCATATTATCACTGGAGCATGGATAGTAGGTAGTAACAAGAAAGAAGCCTCAATTTAATGAACATGCAATAGTATCCAAGATACGAACATAACTGAAACAAGAAATGTTTTCAAAGAACAAAAATATCCTGCCACCCTCCCTTTCAGACTATAGGAATTCCCTGAAAAATGACTTAAACATTAAACTTAACCAAAGTCAATGGGGCATTAAATAAAGGTCACAGTGACCAACTTCTGATAGGCACGTTACACTCATCATGACACATTCACACTTGAAATGGGATGATCCTGCAATCATAAGTGCACAAGAAAATAACTTAACTAAACTCCCTAAGTGTGAAGTGTAGTCACATTTACCTACTTTTAGTAGAAAGGTGGTGCACTAACCAAGCAATATTCACACAAGTTCTATGACACTGCAGCCAAAAATGCATGTGAAACTGACTTAAATGCAAAATTTAACCAGTGTAACAGACGAATGAATAGAAGTGCAGATGGATGGAAGGTAGAAAAGATTAATGGATGGACAAGGGTAACAATGTGTGCATTTCTATTATCTACTGCACTTACTGTCATCTCATCTGGATCTTTACAGCATGAGTACGGGACTCCACACTTTAAAGCACTGTGGTTCTCATCAGTACAGTTGAAATACCTATTTTTGTTCCAGTCCTTGTAGTCATTTATTCCACAGCATTTAATCTGGTAATAGTAAAATTATTTGTAAGGAATATTGCTCTGAACACCTACCATAATCTGCATCTGTGTTTCTGATAGAATATTGTTAAAGGTGACATCATTTTTTACATGTTAGCTTTCTACTGTAGTTACCCCAATACTCTTAGAAGAAAAAGAAAATCCAGATAATTCTGTCTGAGCATATGTCATGCGATTCAACCAACATTGTCAGAGACAGAGCAATATGTACAGAACCAGTCTGAGCAGAATAACACAGCACAGTGGTAACCAATCCCCCCCCAAAAAAAAACTTTGTACATTATTGAATGGTTTTTCTATACTAAAACAAACATCTACAAGTTATTACTTTGCAAACAGAATGAGTACCTTATTTTATTAAGGTACATCTTGTTGATTTTTGAAAAAGAATCTTGTAAACTTAATTATAATAGAAAGACACAGGAAATTATTTATCTCACACATATTGTACTCAAAATGTGTAAAATTTCACTGAGAAATATACTGGCATCCTACCAGTTCTCATCAATAATACAAACTTTACATCACTAATTAAAATCAGCTTTCGCTATATTTTCATTACATTAACATTATAATTAGCTTACTTCTTGACATAAATGAAACTACCATATATATCACATTTTGAATAACTTGCTGCAAAGTTGTATAAAAAAATAGCCTTATTGAATCAGAGGTCCTCAACTTTTTCAACCAGTTCACATCATCCACCATTACGATGCTGTAATATATTTGATTTATTTGTTTTATTTCAGTAAGTACATTTCCTTTTCAATTTTATACCTAATACCTTGGTAGTGATAATCTTTGCAAGATACATGTACTCTGTTAATCTAGAATGACATCTGAACCTGCATCGTCCAAATTTTCCCAAACAGGTAGATCTCAAATAATGTTATGTCGATGTTATCCATGAAATAAATGTAATTGATACACATAATTTATCACTCATTTAATTCTTAAATCCCTATATTTATTTAGCTGTCAATGACATGTTTATGTAATAAAAAAATGATCAGTAATTATTTCCCCTTACTGGTCTCCAACTGTGCATGTGCCAAATAAGTGCATACTTCCCAATGCAAAGCAATGTAGACAAGATGGATTCATTATAACTAATGCAGGCTTCTTTAATAAATGCATTTGCAAGTTGATGCTGATTGTTGCTCTTCACACTTACTTCAAAAGTGACTAAAGGCTGAGACAGCCCAGAATTAATTCAAAAATTTCAAAATTTAAGTTTTTTAAGAACTGTGATGAGAATTGGTTGGACACAAGTACTGGTATAAAATCATATACATTTTCCTGGAACCAGTCCATCAGTGCTTCCTCATCATCATGATAACGTTCAATCATGCCTTCCTTCAGAATATCTGTGATCCATGTCTTCACTTGGTCTCTCAACACAAAAGCTATCACAGCTATTGTCACCTCCCCCAGGAATATCAAAATTATCACGCCATAGAACTGTTGATTGAAACAAAAAAATTCATTACAAATAAATTACTGAAGATTAGACAAAAAGTTTTTTTTATGTATTACTATTAATTTATTTAAACAAGAAATTAAATTTGGTCAGTTTTGGGAAGATCAAAAATTGTTGTAACATTTTAATTTCTTTGGGAAATGTGACAAAATTCCCACCACACCCATCTTTAGCTAATCATCTTTTTATGCCATGTAAAAATGTGTGCCAGATATTTATGAACAAATGTGATAGTGCTGCACTTGTTATTCTTATACTGTGCTTTATTTTGACCAGCGCTCCATGTATCACAATGTCACAGATCTATTTAGATATCTACTTTTAAATCTTGATTTCCAGAATTTGTGAGGTGTGCAAACTATGCCAAATTGTCATCTGCAAACAGACTTGGGTAAACCAAAAATATTTGACAACAAGCATGAAAGAAATCATTGTGAAAAATGTGAAATCAGAAACATAGGGAATAATATCCGACTATTGTACAGCAGAAAGATGTATTTTTCTGTTCCAAGGCGCCTTCTGAAAGCAATTTGTGTGAGAGGCTACATACTCAAGTATTGAAATAAGTATAGGCAACTGTAGCAATCACAATTAAAATTGTGGCACTGCATGTGCACTATGCTATGATACTGCTGATGTTTGTTCATAAATTGATGGCACCATAACTGAAGTTTGCTCATAAATATATGGAACCACTGTGTATATATACCAATTGTTCAATTTTTTGTCTATTTAATATTGAGAAATTTCTTAATGTAAGTTGGATTACAAAGTATGACTCTTCAAAAAGTGAAGTATGAGTGTTCACCAAGTGAAGTTTGAGTGTTAAAAAAAAAATTAACTACAGTATTTATCCATGCCTACAACACCTCAAACTGCAAATAGCATGGACAGAGATCTGTCATCCCATAATGGACAGGTTCATCAACTCTTCCCTTAAAATCAAAACAAGAACCATCTGGCTCTATGCTGTTTTCAGTAAGGTACATGTTTTATTTGAGAAAATATGTTACTTAACAAAGGTACTTACAATTCGTAACAGACAGATGTTTTCTCTGAGAGCTCCAATACAGCCACTGAATCCCAAAATAAAAACCACGCCTCCAATAATAATCAGGACAATAGAAATGTCCAGCAGGATGTCATAGATTGAGGTCACTGCTTGGAAGTAGTATTTGTTTTTTTCAATGTATGCCCATACTCCAACACCCACCATCAGCCCACCACATAACTGAAATACAAAATATGTAATATATAAAGAAAATTGTTACTAGAACTATTAGCAATAGGTATAATTGCAAAGAGGAAGCAATATGTATCGGTATTACATAATACAATGCTCACACACAATTTGCCGTAGAACCATTGATAATATCCATGGTTACAAGTACAGTAGTCCCTCACTATAAAGTCCTTCAGTATAGTGTAGTCCCTCATAAAACAATGGTATGGACATGGAGCCCATTTTCTGGATGAATTTACATTTCAAAATGGTGTACCTCAGTATAAGGTGCCTTCCTCTTTTATAACACTGTACACTTTTATGACTCCCGTGAATAGCACAACAGTGAGGGATCAATTTATTTTGCAGAAACGAAAATGGATGAATTTAAACCCTACAAAATGATGATGATATAACACTAACTGTCAATTCTTCTGAGATTTCATCAATATAAGACTACTCACCACATTTAATATAAATCCTTTGACAATAAAAAGAGGTATTGTGAGAAAATTAAAGCAGGTGCATCGGCCATTGAATCAGATGGACATAACTCCATCAACTAATCACACAGAGCGCTGACTATTAATCTAATCTGAGATTTCATAAAGTAAAACTACTCACCAAATTTATTTGAAATCCTTTGATAATAAAGAAATAAAATACTAAATCGGGGAGTTGGGGTGGGGGGGGGGGGTCATAAGTCCATTCAATAATTATAATCCATCTAATCCTAGATTTCAACAATATAAAACTACCTGAATTCAATTAAAATCATCATAATGAGAGGTAAGCTCTCCCCCGTTATAACACGATAGTCAGGGTCCATAACCACTGACACATTATGTATTGAACTGTGTTATAGTGAAAAATGCATTATGAACTGAACCATGTTATAGTGAAAAATGCGTTATGTACTGAACAATGTTATAGAGAGAATCCTGGTATTACAGAATTGCAATATATTGAGAACAGTGTAATATACCGAACAGTCATATAGCGGGAATTATCAAAATTTTTGAAAAATTGTTTTTTTGAAAAGGAAATAAAGATATAATACTAAGATTCACATTGTTTTCTTTCAACCCATGTTGTTATACATTGGTATTATTTGGATCATTAGGTCCATAGCGGAACCACATTATATCCAGAATTGCATCATAATGAAGTGTGTTATAATGATGGAGAACTTTGATGTGAGAAAACTGAAGTGGCTGCATTAGACACTGAATCTGCATTAATAGGACATTTTTTGCATCCATGGTGTTGTGTTAGACTCTTGACAACAGATTGTGTAGAACAATGAAAACCCTTTCAAGACATAACTCTGTAATAGCCATCCTTGTGTACAACAATGAAAAATCTTTCAGGACAGATAACTTTGTAACAGCCATCTTTGTGTAGAACAATGAAAACCCTTTCAAGACAGATAACTCTGTAATAGCCATCCTTGTGTACAACAATGAAAAATCTTTCAGGACAGATAACTTTGTAACAGCCATCTTTGTGTAGAACAATGAAAACTCTTTCAGGACAGATAACTTAGCCATCGTTAGCAGTGCACCAATGCAGCAAAATAAGCATAGTGGATATTGATTTTAATCACTTCCTAAATTAAATAATATTCAAATAAATATTTTGAAGATGTTTGAGAGCAAAGTTAAATCTTATAACTTTTAGATGGGTACCAGACAAGTGCTAAATCTATTAGATAAGTTAAATGAAAATTGAAGACAAGTGGTGGAGGCTATTGTCAAAATTCAAAATAAAATGAAATACATGCCCATGCATGTTCTAAATAGAACATTATTTATTATTTTTAAATAAGTTGAACTTCCAAATATTTTTTCTGATGATACAAGAACTAATTATGGCAATACATACTGTTAAAGCCAGTATAACTACTAATAACTTGGTTTTGTTTTTCTAATTAATCTGTACTGACTGAACAGCCAATGATCAGGTTTTAGATGAGGATGACTAATTCAAACATTTGCCTATCCCCTGATAACATAAATGTAATTTCATGTTCCATTAAGCAGAATTATACATGCACACATATGTCACATTACTGTATATATACATATGGCAAGTGGAGATTAAAGTCTGGCTGTATATATGGACCCCTCTACAATCAGGAAATAGTACTTACCAACCTCTACTGATCATTTTGAGAACTCAATGTTGACCATATTGGTGGGTCACAGATATATTTTTACTATGCATTATATATTGGTATGATGTGTGGCAATTAAAATCAGTTCTGTGAATCTCAAGAAAATATTATTATTCATACTTCAGTTGAAAGAGCAATTAACGTCTATAAAGATGCGTACTGATTCTGACTCAGTGATAACAAGTTTGTAGTTTTCCAGGAAGAATACAGTGAACAGTACATTATGCACCTATCCCATGTTTAATAGTCCTCCTTGTAGGCATTAGTAGGGCATGGCTGACTCAAGAGTTTATTGACCAATGGGTCTCATTTACCTTGACCTTTAATCAGCATATTCAGTCTTGAACTAAATTTACTATGAAGAAATCATTATTTTTATTACCATGACCTTGACCTTTGTCCAACAATGATTGGTCAAGGAACTTAGTCTAGAACAAAAGTTGGGGCCCCAGGTGCCCGAGTGGTCTAAGACAGAGGTCCTCAAACTGTGGTACGCAAGCTCCATTTATATCCTATATGAAACATTGTCTTTAATAGTCAAGTGGTCCATAAGCTCCATTTATATCCTATATGAAACATTGTCTTAAATAGTCAAGTGGTCCACGAACAAAAAAAGTTTGAGAACCACTGGTCTAAGGCGCTCGCCTTTACAGATCAATGACATCTCACCTCTGTCTATATGAGTTCAAGTCTCAGCTCGGATAATATGGGTATGAGAGAAAGCTTACCAGTAGCTTCCCGTGGGTTGGGTTTCTTCCAGGGCTTTTTCTGGGTTTTTGCACCCTTATGTTTGAGAGTCCATCATGCTGACCACTGAGCCATATCTGCTCCTGAATGGTGTTCTCTTAAACTCTAATCTTTCAAGAGATACTTTATTTTGATAATATGAAAAAAGTTATTGCACCAAAATGTTTTATAGCAAAATATCATTTTTAAAAAAATTTTTTTTAATCCCTTTTCTCTTTTACATGTATTTGCATAAAAAATTCAAATTAATATCATTCCTCACTAGGGATAAATGAACCCAGGAATTGTCAGCTTGGTTCCTTTTACTCTAGCAGCCTTTTTGTGTACACACTACATACAGTGTAACATGGTCATATGGTCATTTGATTCCTTCCCTGGATGGAAGATAATATAAACTCACTGCAGATAAGAAAGATATCTACTGAGAGTAATTGAAAGCAATAAAATTTTTATAAGTTTTATGAAATAAAGCAATGTCAAAACTTTAATTTTTTTCAAGGAGTTTTCAACTTACAAAAGTTTTCAGTTAGTATTTTTTCTCACAGAAAGTGGGTCACATTTCCCTTTCAAATTGTAAACACAGCTCATTAGTTGGATCACATTCCCTAATAAGTCTGAAAATGAGATTAGTGTCAGAATTCTCAATAGATTTCAAAACTGAAGAGTCATTTGACCCTTGACCCCAAAATCGCTTGAGTCAAAATGAAAATCTCAAGAGTCATTTGTTTTTCAGTCATGAGCTGATAACTGGGATTGTTTGTTATTCATGGAACAAACTGATGTTTAAGATTTCTTGTCTCATGTTGAATAAAGAGAAACACTTGTATAGTAAATTCTTATTGAATGAGACATTAATTAAAACACCCAAATTTTTTAACAATTTGCTAATTGAAGCAAATTAATCACCAATAAGACACAATTAAAGTTTGACCACTTATCTTTGACAACTGGCTTCATGAGTTGCAATATTTTCTCTAGTTTTGTCTGATCGATTGTAATTTGAAAGGCAATCAAACAAATGCGGATATTTGATAAAAAGTTAATCAAATAAAATCATAATTGATTCCAAAGTTTAAAACATTTCACCAACTGAAGCAAATTAATTGCCAATAAAACACAAATAAAGTTTGTCCACTTACCTTTGACAACTTGATTTGCAAGTCACCATCTTTTCAAATCTTGTCTAATTGATTATAATTTGATTGGCAATCAAACAAATGCCAATATTTGATCAAAAGTTAATTCAATAAAGTCATAATTGATTTCATCTTCCTGTATCATAAACATCAAATATAATCTCAAGACAATATAACCTTGATTCAATTATGCACACCTAAGTGTGACATCAGTGAATTGTTAGCTCCACCCACTTCATATTGATTTTACATAGGTGTGATATTATTGGCCGATAAGGTGTAAACAGTTGTCTAGCCAATGTCGATCACTGGCGCATGCAGCAGATTTGTTATGGACAGCGCGCTTAGTGGGAAATTAAGCCGGAGGTGAATCAAGGGTAATTATATGTAATCTTAAGGAATTTGTCTCAGATTAATCTGCAGAAAGTCTGTCACAACCTTCAATGGGGTATTTTACCATTTTGTTGCAAATTGTGTCACATGCTTCTGTGAATCTTCAAGCGTATGTCCGTATTTTTTCGCATAGAATTACATTGTTCAAATTTTCCTGCAATTTTTATTCATTAAAAGTAGGATAAGATAAAATTTTATTCAACTATCCATCCAATTACATAATGGATTATAACTGAAAAAAACAGAGAAACAAACAATGGTTAATTTATACAAACTGACATTGGTGACCTGATGAGTTGGTTATTATTAAAGAAGCAGTTACACGTGGACTAATGAGTGACAAAATATCTACATGCATTTGGTAAGAACATACGAGATTAAATAAAATCTTCATAAATATCCACAGGATTAAAACCAGGGACAAATAAAGAAATATTATCAAAAACAAAGCTCTAAATAGGAATTTTAATAAACTGAGTATTTTACTCCCTGGTTTGGAACTAACTGCACTGGATGGACTTTTTTGTGAACACAGCAAAACAAAACTTACACTATGAGATTCAGCTCAATCATCAAGCTGTTAATCATGCCTTTTTGAATGTGTGAAAAATGATGCTAGTAGATCAAGACTAGTTCAGGATGCATTTGATTATATGGCTCTGTGTGAGTGGGTGTTCTCACAGTGATCAAATACTATCATTTCAAATGTGCAAAGAACAACTGAAACTTGAACTGATAGCATAGTTTATATTGACTAAACACATCATCATACAACATGGATTTTGCTTTTGGCAGGAGATATATGACAGTTTGGGACTAAATGCTAAAAATGAAATTATTTTGTGTAATTTGTATGCATTAACAATTTCTTTATGTGGTTTTTATTCAAACTGTCTGAGAAAAATAAGCAAATATTCTGCTTATCTAGAGCTCTACAAAAGCTGGCATCTTAAAGTAAAGTATTTCACACATTGGTATAAAAAGTGGAGTTCATCTTCAAGTTCTAACGTACAAATGAATTTTACATATGCAAAGTGTACGGCAAGTTTGAAAAAGGCTAGAATACAATCAGCTAAGCAGTAAAATTCTTTATGCTAGTATGAAGCAAGTTTGAAAAAGTGGATAGAATACAGTCAGTCAAGCAGTAGAATTCTTTATGCTAGTATTAAGCAAGTTTGAAAAAGTGGATAGAATACAGTGAGCCAAACAGCAGAATTCTTGATGCTAGTATGAAGCAAGTTTGAAAAAGTGGATAGAATACAGTCAGTCAAGCAGAATTCTTGACGCTAGTATGAAGCAAGTTTGAAAAAGTGGATAGAATACAGTCAGTCAAGCAGCAGAATTCTTGACGCTAGTATGAAGCAAGTTTGAAAAAGTGGATAGAATACAGTCAGTCAAGCAGTAGAATTCTTGATGCTAGTATGAAGCAAGTTTGAAAAAGTGGCTAGAATACAGTCAGTCAAGCAGCAGAATTCTTGACGCTAGTATGAAGCAAGTTTGAAAAAAGAGGCTAGAATACAGTCAGTCAAGCAGCAGAATTCTTGATTTCTGTATGAAGCAAGTTTGAAAAAGTGGATAGAATACAGTCAGTCAAGCAGCAGAATTCTTGATGCTAGTATGAAGCAAGTTTGAAAAAGTGGATAGAATACAGTCAGTCAAGCAGTAGAATTCTTGATGCTAGTATGAAGCAAGTTTGAAAAAGTGGCTAGAATACAGTCAGTCAAGCAGTAGAATTCTTGACGCTAGTATGAAGCAAGTTTGAAAAAGTGGCTAGAATACAGTCAGTCAAGCAGTAGAATTCTTGACGTAGTATGAAGCAAGTTTGAAAAAGTGGATAGAATACAGTCAGTCAAGCAGCAGAATTCTTGATGCTAGTATGAAGCAAGTTTGAAAAAGTGGCTAGAATACAGTCAGTCAAGCAGTAGAATTCTTGATTTTCTGTATGAAGCAAGTTTGAAAAAGTGGATAGAATACAGTCAGTCAAGCAGCAGAATTCTTGACGCTAGTATGAAGCAAGTTTGAAAAAGTGGCTAGAATACAGTCAGTCAAGCAGCAGAATTCTTGACGTAGTATGAAGCAAGTTTGAAAAAGTGGATAGAATAGTCAGTCAAGCAGCAGAATTCTTGACGCTAGAATGAAGCAAGTTTGAAAAAGTGGATAGAATACAGTCAGTCAAGCAGTAGAATTCTTGATGCTAGTATGAAGCAAGTTTGAAAAAGTGGCTAGAATACAGTCAGTCAAGCAGTAGAATTCTTGATGCTAGCATGAAGCAAGTTTAAAAAAGTGGCTAGAATACAGTCAGTCAAGCAGTAGAATTCTTGACGCTAGTATGAAGCAAGTTTGAAAAAAGAGGCTAGAATACAGTCAGTCAAGCAGTAGAATTCTTGATGCTAGCATGAAGCAAGTTTGAAAAAGTGGCTAGAATACAGTCAGTCAAGCAGCAGAATTCTTGATGCTAGTATGAAGCAAGTTTGAAAAAGTGTCTACAATACAGTCAGTCAAGCAGTAGAATTCTTGACGCTAGTATGAAGCAAGTTTGAAAAAGTGGCTAGAATACAGTCAGTCAAGCAGTAGAATTCTTGACACTAGTGCCTAAAATAGTTGTCTCATATTACCAATTCTTTAAGTTATTTGTCAACATGTCTTGAGAAACTTCTGAGCAAATATCATTTTTTCATAATATTAAAATATTTTTGATGCAAAGAACATGATAAAGACCATCTCAGCTTTTCTTCTAAGATACAACTTCTAAATTTATACAATTTGTGTATTAGAAGCCATGACTTTTAGAAAACAGTGCATGTGACTCTTTTAACTTTGACCATATGATATCCAATTAACTTTGTAAAGCAGAGGCAGAATCTGATCTATGAATTAAATCTTCAGTGTCTTTACCTTTTGTGTGAATATTCAATAATTGAATGACGCTCGAGAAGGTATTAAGAAAACAGCTTCATTGAAGATAACAGAAGATTTAATAATCTTTTTATGCTTATTTCATTAAAGCAACATAGGTTTAGAAAGAGTATTGACTACAGTGTCTACATACTATTTTGAAATTGTACAATCTGTGGTTTGCTTAAACTCATGCATGAATGGTATACTATGATATCCTATTACCCCAGCATCTGAGCATTTCAGAGAACAGCTGTCATCACGCATCACATCCGAATGACCCAGACGTAAAAATATACTCAAGAAGTTCACATAACTGCCATGTTTAACAGTTCAAAGAAATAGTTTGTTCATGGTAAAAAAACATTCTAAGATTTCCCTTACATGTACAAATTTAAGTAAGTATTCAAATCCCATTCATACCATATCTAATTCCTTTTTTTGTACTTTTCATTTATAAAATTGTGCTGAGCACAATGTCAACATATATTCTGTTTCACAGTTTAAACAATACAAGCAGAATTTTGAAATATGATTTAAGCTCTTTGATAAAAAAAATTTATGTAATTTGTGTGAGTGTGTGTGTGGCATTAAGGGTGTATTGTCAAGCTCGTGAGTTTTGTTCACTGTCGGTTCCTAGATCAGTATCATAAATGAAAGTTAATTAACCCTGTCATCCCTTCAGATTCATAAAAGGTGCTTTCTAGATATGGGGGATACAATTAAAGTTTACGGTGGTTGGGGTTAACTGCAAATATGCGATGGAATATAACATAAGAATATCGTGAATCATAATTATTTAATGGACCTACTACAACTTGAGCATACAAAGATCTTAATTAAATGTAAGAATTTATTTTGAAAATTTGTATTAAATGTGTTGCCTTTATAGAACATTTCCCAATTTTTTTAATTTTTAATTTTATTTTTTTACTTTGATACCATACTATCGATAGTCACTGTATTTCTCAATTGCTGTGGTAATAGGACATTCTCTTTAGAGTGCCTCCTTTCAGAGGTCACCTCAGAATACCCAGTACTCTGGCAGACCCGTTGATCGCAAATGAAAATCATTCACTGTGACCAATGCCTCACACATTGATTAAAGACGCAGTAGGATAAAAGTGAAAAAGTAAGTATACTTAAACTTTTTTGGTATGTTTTCAAAGTATTAATGCAGTAATAGGATGTACCGGCCTACTATATATCATATGAAGTAGATGATCCTCTGAAGCCTGTTATGAGACTATAAATAAAAACAGTGAGATTTGGAACATATTTCCTTTAAAGAATAATTTAAAGATGAAGAAATGAATCAAACAAAAGAAACTTAAGACAACATATTCGTTTTTGGCTGATCAAATGAAAAGTATGCATTATTATGTACATGTATTAGCATTTAACAGAACCTCAGCACAATAAATGGCTATTGTGTGTAGATTCAAATTTCTAAAAAGGTAAATATAAGTGCACAGAAAAAAATGTATGAAGATAAACCTTTACAAATAAATGTAAACGTGAAGTACTACAAGATAAGAGATAAAAATTCTAAAATTCTGTGAAATGTACTTTGTATAAAATAAAAAATATGGTTATCAATATTGTTTTTAAAAACAGGGTCCAAATTTTTTATATACCATATATTTGCTCAAAAATTCCCAGATTTTCTCTGGTGGTACATCATTATAAAGTTCTTTAACTTAGTTCAACAAAAAACAAAAAAAATCTGTCTCACTGTGTGGATGTCAATACACTCGACAAGAACGTGTACTTGGTTCACCCTTCAGAAGGTATCCATGAGTCAGGTATGTATGTCCTGTACGCGATTGGCATAATACTATGAAGAGTCAAAAGAAAAGGTATGCAGAACTATACTTTGTTGATTTTATCTGCGGTGGAATCCTTGAATGCCCTCGACGAATAAACCATATGCAACATTTTAACAAATCAAAGAATGATGCACAAAAACCGTTAGGTGAACACAATCCTTGACAACTTACCCAAAACAGAAAGTTAAATAAGAACAGAGTATATTTCACAAATGGACTAACGAAAGTGTCGCCTTTCGCACAACAAGCCATGTTGTTTTTTCATAGAATTCACTCTGTCAATGATGTATTTACGATCTTTTTAATACATGTATGGTTCTCTTTTGCATACGCCCTGCGCCCACAAGGAAATAAACATCGAAATAAAATAGACGGGGATCCACAGTTTATCATATCACACGTATGAAAGCAGTGCATGGTATAGAACCAGTCTATACATGAAACGGGGAAAATACTAATTGTATCTATAGGGAATTACTTCTATCCATTGACTGTTAACCTTGAATGTGTTTTAGTTATAACCCTACTTTTCGGTCTTGACTGACGAAACACGATGGGAATGAAATTCTTTTTCATACATGTAACATGTAACTGCTAAGGAAACAACCAAAACAGTGTATCATAATGACATAATCATACCATCCATGATAAACCGTTTTAGCTGTTACTTTTTTTTTATCATATATGAAATAGTGCAAATAAATTTTAGATCTGGGAAAAACGTTTGCCTTTTTCATCATATGGACTTTAAAAAAAAAAAAATGTGAAATACTTATCACATATGCGAAATAAACAAGTTTATTTCACATGTGTAATAAAGAACTGCATGTTCAAAAAGATGATTTCACATATGTAAAATACTCGTTTCACACGTGAATTTTTGTAAAATATTTAATTTTTGTTACATATGTGAAACAATATTGTTATTTGACATATGTGAAACTATTTAAAATACCTGGAATAATTACACTTATATTTACTAAAGTCAGATTATTTCACATATGTACAATTCTTTTTCAGATATTCCTTCTCACTTGTGTGAGAATACAAATGTAGGTATGTGAAATGAAACATCTTTTTTTTTTTTTTTTTTTTACACGAGATTATAATTCAAATATCTGAAAGATTTTCTTAAAATATGTTGAATTTTTTTTTTTTTTTTTTACATATGTGTAAAATGTAAAAAAAAATAAAAAAAATAAACACAATACGCATATATGTGAAATAAGCTCCAATTACCATAAAGAAACAGCATATCAGATGAATTAGTAACTTTGCATTAAAATGTCAATATTTATTCAATTGTACAGATTTGATAGTGATGTGTGTAGGTTTCTAAATTGTGGTTGCTTGTTTATTTAAAGAAAGTTTATTTAAAGCTT
Organism: Margaritifera margaritifera; assembly: GCA_029931535.1. Classification (NCBI taxonomy): domain Eukaryota; kingdom Metazoa; phylum Mollusca; class Bivalvia; order Unionida; family Margaritiferidae; genus Margaritifera; species Margaritifera margaritifera. The sequence goes on from JAQPZY010001620.1 coordinate 5,596,974, forward strand.
ATTATAGCGTGACATCGATATTTGTGTGGGGAAATATTTTGACCACAACATATTTATGTAAAGGCTGAGACTGACACACATGCTGTTATATATGTCAATGGTAAAAGACATGACAGATTTAGAAATATAATTGGTACTTATAAGTGATAAAATATATCCCTGATTCCGATCTTTGAGTGGTCTTTTTAACTTTTTATTCCTTGTTTTTGGTATCAAATACTCAATTTTTTATATCAATAATCAGTGGCGGCGCGAGGGCTCGAGGTGCCCCGGGAGCAATATTCTTTAGTGGCGCCCCTACTTTGCTACAGAGAACAGTTTTTAAGTCAATTGCCAACCTCCCTCCTCCCCCGCATCCCCTACTCCCTACAAAATATGTTTTGTGAAGAGTTGCCCCCGTTACACTAAGGTGAAATACTATGAAAATTTCAGTTGCAAAAAAAAAAAAAAAAAAAAAAAGTTTCCGACGGCGTATCATTCGCCTTGGCGCCCAGGGGCAATTATCCCCTCCCAACCCCCTCGCGTCGCCACTGCCAATGATATATCTTCTATATAATTCCAGTTTTTATATAAAGAACACTTTAAAAATTCTTAGGGTAACTCTTTTATTTGGAAAACAAAAGTAATCTTGAATAAATGTCAATATTATCATAATGTATTTACAGAATTCTATCAACAACGTATGGAGGCTTCGTATTACTCTCTATTTATTTTCTGAAGCAGATATTTTAAGACATCAATGAATAATTAAAATCATAATACTTGACATCAATGAATAATTAAAATCATAAATACTTGACATCAATGAATAATTAAAAACATAAACACCTGATATCAAAGAATAATTAAAATCATAAATACTTGACATCAATGAATAATTAAAATCATAAATACTTAATATCAATGAATAATTAAAATCATAAATACTTGCTATCAAGGAAGCTAATTAGCGACATCATTTATTCGAATTTTAAAAACTAAAGTTATCGACTCGATATTGTTATTTTTTAAATGACACAAAACAAGTGAATTAATTAATGATAACACAATATTGATTAACATGTGCATATATATTCATATTTTTAGCAAGTTTATACACACACAAACACACACACAAATCATTTTATAGCTGCTGCTAGAGCTGAAATATTAAGTATTTACAGTTCTTTAGTGCTGCGCCCTAAGAAATTCGAATTAGAAGCAAAAACTACGAATGTTAAGCTTGGTAAAACTTGTTCAAGGAACATTCTTTAACTAATATTTGTTTCATTCTATAAACTGTAGTCCTGATTTAAGAAAGAATGTATTATTAGCAACTGACTTTCGGTGAGTTTAAAAGAAAAATATATTTTTTTGTTCGATTCAACGAATTTCCTGAGTATCAATACTTCATTGTTAGACTTAATGGATCTGATTATATGGAATGATCGAAATTCTATATGAAAGAAATTTGATATGATCACTTGAATATTGTCTGTACACATGATATAAATACGAAATAACAAACTGTACGTACAGGAACATTCCACTGGTCAGGGTAAGTAAAAAGTCCAGATAATTAGTGTACAGAAGTCTTATGGTCCAGTGAAATCGAAAATTCCGTACTAACATCCCTTGACAGATAATTTGAATCTGTAGTTTATTTACTCAGGAATGAATATGTATGGAGAACCACTCAGTCTGTATTTTATTTACCCGGTATGAATGGAGAACCACTCAATCTGGTCGCAAAGATATTGCATTTTTTAAAATTCTTGACCTGAAACCTGGGATTTGGCATTTTTGCATCACAAAGACAAAACCCTAGTACATTTCCCGCTTCAAGGAATTAAGATTTCGAACATCTGTTGACTTCTTAACTGCGGCTTACGCGTCTCTCTCTCTCTCTCTCTCTCTCTCTCTCTCTCTCTCTCTCTCTCTCTCTCTCTCTCTCTCTCTCAATACCATTATATTGTCAGAAGACGCCTGTGCTTGTGAGACAGATATTTCATGCCACAAAATGTTCAATTTTACTATAACACCGTTTGTACTTTCGGTTCATTACTAACATGCGCCTGACAACTCTGTTGGTTATTTGCAGCTGTTTTTGCTCAGTAACCTCCGATTTTGTGGACCATTATGCCATTCTGGGTGTCTGTAGGGACGCTGAGCCGAAGGAAATTCGATCAGCCCACAAGCACCTTGTCAAACTATACCACCCAGACAAGAAGGGAGAGAATGAGGTCAGTAGGTCGTCACTGACGTGACTTGTTCTTTAGACTTTAGTTTTCTGTTGTTTATTTGTTTGTTTGTTGTTGTTGTTTTTTTGTGTGTGTGTTTCAAGTCTCTACTTCTTTTCTCATTAACTTTGTTGTAATATAACTGAGACTAAGGTATAAATCTAATCCATCTGGACAGTTGCGGATTTACAGGAAGTCATTTCCTGTACCGATACGCATCGTGATTCTTTTTCTAGTACGTTTCGCTAGAATTCGATGCGAAATCCTTAAAGGGATAAAGGATTATGGGTTAACATGGGTGGTTGGGTAGTCGACCCTTTTGGTCAAACTTTCCATTGTTCTGGATATTGTTCATAATAACTTTCAATTGCCCTCCGATTTAGCACTTAGCTACCCCATCACAGGTTTTTATACATTGATACTGTCTAAAGCTCTCGACAAAAGATTGATAAAACAAAAATATATATTTGAATAAGCAGGGTAAGTGAGCTGTTAGCAGGGCCGGTTTAACCGCTAGGCAAACTAGGTGGTTGCCTAGGATGGCAAAATTTGGCGGCAAAAAACTTAATGAATAAAAAAGAAAGAGAAATATAGTAAAATAGAAGATAATAAGCGTCTAAAAATAGAAAGAGAAAAACAGATGCAGAATTTTTATTCATACTAATGCACAATATTCATTTTTGATTTAATTGTGGGGGAGGGGCGGGGGCACAAGGCTGAAGGTTCGCTTAGTTCGCCAAACACCATTGCGATGGCCCTGACTGTTAGTGGTCAGATATATCCACTTTTGTAGCTTCATTGTTTTTGCCATTCATCCAGTCTTCCCACCGTATTTTCATTTTTACTTATTTCCTGGAGAAAAATACAATTAGAGGATGTATGCATGTGTAATTAAATCCGTTTTAAAATTCTCATTCAGTTAATTCAGACCTTAGACTTTCCCTTTTTTAAATAAAGACCTCTAATCACTACCATGACCCATGGATTGATGCCATTATGTAGGACTTTATCTGCCTTTCAGATCGCTGATGACTGGTCTACATACTCTCTTTATACAATTTATGTGCGGTTCTAATAGTCTTTATCTCATGACAAAAATACACCAACTTTTTATTTAATAATAGGTGTGACTGCCAGATTTATATATATATATATATATATATATATATATATATATATATATATATATATATATATATATATATATATATATATATATATTTGTGTGTGTGTGTGTCTGTGTTGTGTGAGAGACAGAGAGAGCTTAAAAAGGAAAGAGAAGATCCATAGAAAGATGTTTTCACTTAAGTTTATATCAATTTGTGCAGCATGACATTGAATGATGGCTCAATATTATATTTCTCATAGATACTGTATATTAGACCTAGATTCTGAGAACCGGTTTTTAGTTTAAGATTATTTGTATCTTCTCTTAATAATATTGACTACTGCCTCATGATAGAAGTTTTCGTTTTTCTCAAAGTACAGAATGTGCACGTAAGTGTTTATTATTATTTTTCTTAAGTCTCTCCATCTGCACTCTTGTCTCTCCCTCTGCAGCCCGTCACTCAGAAGACATGAAAAGTTTGAGCATTGCCTCGCTTGATGACTTCTGCTGCTTCATGGCTCAGTATACAACTGGGACTTGAATTACACCTCTTATTCTCAGCCTCACCAAATATATCTTTCGTGCCACCGAGGTTTCCAGTGACTTGACACATTGCCTTATAATACCTAATTTGTACAACACATTGCATCTGTATTTATTTACAAATATTATGAAATATTTAGACATTTGTAAAAGTTATGACAATGTGTATTGTGTGGCAGTTTTAATGGACAATTGAGACGAGAGTGAAACCTTTGAGTTGATTGAACATTTTGCTTATCGATCAACGGTATATATTTTTGTAAACAACTTTTCTCTTTTGTATCTATAATAGAGGAATGAAAGCTTATATTAGTTGGTGCTTTATTCTACACGTATTGAACATGTACTGATGCTAATTTTATTTGAATACCTTTTCACTTTATCCAGTTTTTCCAATAAGTAACAATTCAGATTTCGGGAAAATTTCGATACCATTTGAGGAATTTGACGTTTTTTGGATGCATTTTAAAGTGACATTAAAACTTTTATTTCAGAACGTGAATGATAAACAAAAAAAAAAAAAAAAATACTCACCTATCACAACACAAATTTTACCTTTGGAAACCTTTCTTTAAGGTAATAAAGTGCCAGGTAAAATGTCACAGGGAATTGGTACCTTACTGTTCCTTTGACAGTAGTGACTGCGGGGCTCATTTCCATATAAATAAGAAATCAGAGAGAGGTTTAGAAAGGGCGTAGATATTAATCCGTGTGTAATTATAGTCCTAGTACACAACACGATATAGTTTTCGGCTAAAAGTTTTATTTTTGAGTCCAGAATGCTGTAAGTCATTTAACGAGCTTCTGAGAGGCTTGCATCTTTTGTGCTCTGCAAACCTTTTGTAATTAAGTAATTTTGCTCTGGCATGGTTGTTTGTTTTTTAATTATTATTATCTTCAGAATAACCTGCTTTTCTGAAGGGATTCTGAGCTGGAGGACCAGCCATAAACATCATATATCTCTGAGATTGAGTTTTCAGTCGCAGCCAGTCAAAAGCGACATCTCAAAAGCAAAGTCCTTTGTGATTAGTTGACAAACTGTTGTGATATCCTGGATATGATACAAATAATTTTGTAAGGCCTTATGATAAGCATAGAAATTTAAGTATTGTCATACTAAATGGGCACTGATACTTCAGTTTTGATTAGTCTTTAGTTCACCTCTGAATTATTTGGGCGTAATTCCAGTCACCTGTAACGTTTACATAGTAAATTTATTTATCTTTGCCTGTACTTCCTACATTAACATCTGGTAGAAACAAGGTTGTACATGCCAAAAAAGCCTTTTTCAAAGATATTTGTTTTAGCGTATGTGAAATACAGTGATAGTATTATTTATGGTAAAATAATTTTGCATAACATATACCAATATGTTGTCATTATGTTCGTGTCACATCATTGTAAACTTAGTTTAAACTTTGTCCATTGTTTCTTAATTTCTAAACCTTTTAGTATAACTGTCACTGAATAAGTATATAGGCCTATAATGCGTAACTCCGACGAAACCAAATGAACGTAAAATAAGAATTACTCTTGCAGTGTAAAATATGAACTCTGAAATTAATAACTTCATTCGTTAAGCTCAAACTTGTTCCATCGATCATCACCAAGCAGTGTATAACCGGAAGTCTCCAAGCACAGCGATAAATTTGGACTGCTAGTCCTCTAAACCATTTGCTTTTTCCAGCACGCGTAACGTTTTATAGAAGGGGAATTAATTTCATCATAGCTTGCATATGTAGAAGGTACTAACATCAACATGTAACATGTACTCTGTGTATCTTGACGAGCTAGCTTGACAGTTGCAAATGGTATTTATACTCTATCCATATGAGTATTTTCCACTTCTTTGTGGAAGTTCTTATCTTCAACACTTGCGTACCAAAGGATGTTGGTATAATTCTAAATAAAATGCTGCATTAAAAATCTTATTCTTCATTTAGTGTTTAACGTGTGCGTTGAATATTAAACTAGAAGCAATATTAAAAACTTGCACCACATTGAAACTGTGAGGTCGAGCCTAAAGTGACAAATCATTCAGGTCTTCCTGTCTTCATTTAATTTCGCAGCTCATTTCAAGATCTTTTTATTCTGCCGAAGATATACATATTTACAACACTTTATGCTGTTGGATATGTGGACTAAGCAATAATTTTATGCATTACAAGATAGCCTTGGTGTTTTAGGACGTGAGACTGCCTTCGAACAGCTAATTTTCTATTAAACAAACTGTTTTAGTAACAGTGTCTTTCTTTTGGTAAAGAAACAGAGTAATTGTCTGTCCAATGGACTGTTGCTCACTGATATTGTTTATGTCCAATATAAATCACGCCAAGCCCAAGGTGCACACCCAAGAATTGTGGTTGGAGAGAAATGTAAGGTCTCTATCGGAAAAATCTCTGAAACGATCCAATGCATAATTTCCAGCCTTTCATTTTCACTTTGTTAGATGGCATTTATAATTTGACCTTGATCTTATAATGTTTTGGGTCTAACATTAAAACCGAACAAATCATAAATGGACTCAAAACGACCATATAGGGGGCCAGATTTGTATGGAAGACAACATTTGATCATGCTTTCCGTAGTTTATAAAATATGATACACATTTACCAAATACATGCACACGCACACACACACACATTCAGTTGTAGTTAAATATCCATATCATCAATGATAAAGACAAATGCAAAATAATCATTTAAGTAGTTTGCTTTTTCAGTATCCTCAAAAATCAGTTTATTTGAACCATTTTCTTCTTCAACAAGCAGAGGAGGAACCAAGTTGAAATGTATTCCATTAACAGGGCTCTGGACGAGTGAGTTGCAAGAGTTACTCGTCCCTGTCCTCATTATACTCAACACAGTACACGAGGCTGCAAATACTTTTTTTTCTCCATTTCTTGTCATTAGGATATTTCAGCAACAAAATAATCGAATAATTTTCCATGTTTAGTATAATTCCAAGCACCCCCCCCCCCCCACCATGAGGCAGTATCATACGAGTAAACGATGAAGAAATACTATCCGGGTTTATCAGCAAAATAATATTGCCTTGGAGTTAAAACCCATCAGTATTTACTGTATCACATATAAATATTATAAGGTGTGCTCCTTGCAGAACAACAGGAGTCTCTATATGTTTGCATGGCAATTTGGTGTTGCTAGTTATGACCTTGCTATCAGATTTCAAATGCCCGCTTATTTTTACATTCATGTACAGTTTCATTGCAGCATCAGGACAGTCGATGGGCTCTTGCATCCGTCGGAATCGATTTCCGTTCATGATAAGGTCTCCGCTCATTTCATCGCCAGATTTTCCAACTTTTAATTCTGTTTTTGTGTCGACGTAGTCTTTGATGAAGGCAAACCGACATACCAGATTATCAGATTCCCTGGTTTTCTGTGATTTCGGCCAGGTAATTCGCGATGGCGACTCACGGCTTCTAAACAACGTCGTTGATGTCCACGTTGGATGTTTTAAGTATTCCAGCTTGATCTTGGAAAATCACAAGCTTGTCCCGGTCGACGCCACCACCAACCCGGTTGCTCAACTCAGCCAGATCAGCTTTGGCGGCAAACCTGGTCAGATCCATATCGGCACGGCGTCAGGTTGCTGCACTCGCGGGTCTGTAAATGTCAACTGGCATTGTATACTATCAAGTGTAGCTTTAAAGTGACTTTGTCTTTGACAACGTGAAAATCAACAAGCGCTTGCGGGGTCGGTGAACTCTTGAGTGCACGCAGCGCTTCAAAGGCGAGATGCCTACATATTGGGTTGTCCATCCAAGTTTGTAACGACAGCGTTGAAAAAAAAAAAAAAAAAAAAAAAAAACAATAGCAGTAGCGCGCGGGCACCTTGGAAGCGTCCTACGTAGATCATCAACAACTACTCGTGGTGGTGCAAGCCCGTACGTGTAAGATACAAAAGATGTTGGGGTGTCACCGCGTACGTGACCCAGTGAGTTCCAGGTCGTTTTGACGAATCCAAGTTGACGATGCCGGTTTCCAACGTGCGGGGGATCATCAATGCAAGTTCGTCCCGCATGAAGACGCATTGAAAGTGCTTGATTGATTTTGTCATCGCGAGTAAATTAAAATTGGTCAACAGCGAGGCCACAACCGAAGACCTTGGCCTGATGGCATTTTGCGAATCGTCCCGGGTAGTCGAAGACCTTTTCCTTTTTTTCGAGACATGGAAGGGCCGCCACCAAGCACTTTTTCATAGCCATTCCGATGCGGTACTGATGGCCTGTAACGCAGCCGCTTTGAAAGCCGCTGCAGCCACAGCTCCTATCAGCGCTGGAATCGCCGCGAGCAATGGAACTATTCTGTGGCTCTTTTGCATTTGTGTCACCTCTGACTTGGATAACTTTAATGTTGCAGAGGTGTTCTTTTATTTGACCGCCTTGAGCTGATCAATTTCTGTTTGGATTAGCCACAACAGGACATCTCCAGTTAACTTTGTCGGATAAAGTTTCAGTGTGACACAAGACTAATTTCTTATTTTGCTCTTTATTTTTCTAGCTGGTTTCAGCTAGGACCAACCTTATGATATGATATTATTTTTAATTGCGCTGTTCAACTAGGAGTTTGTGAAAACAATTACGAGTTTGTGAAGCCACTACAGGTTTTCCACAGGCACGTCGATGACCCTCATTTGGCCACCTGAGCCCACCAACAACAAAGCTTTGTCCAAGAAAATCACAGCAATGCATCTATAACCGCCAACGGGGACATCAGTAACCCGTGCTTTAAAATGCATGTCGACCACGGACTGCCTGATCAGGTCCAGATGTTCCAACGAAAAGTAATAAATCGGGTACAACCTAGTGAAGTAATTCTGGGAAATCTGCAGACCTGTGTCAACGATTTGGTCTCGGCCCATGTACGACCACGGCTTGTGATATTCACGTGTAACTTGATTGTTTCTGAAGTCTGTAAAATTTCTTCAGACGGTTCCTGATAACCATTTAACCACAGAGAAACTTCAGACACTGTTAACTGGTCAAATATCGCACTATGAACCTGTCCACCATTTACACGATCCATAGTTTGAAACGCTACAAACACGTGTCTTAGTGCGCTGATACCTTGTTGACTAGTTATTTGCCATGATAACTGCTGAACATTGCTTTCTATCGAGTCAGTGGTGAGCGCGAGAAATGATAACGTTGATGTGCCTTCGGACTCAATGAATGATAACAAGCGTGCTTCTGTGCTCGGTGAAGGCGTTATCATAGGCATCCACAATGTTAATTTCAACAACTCAACTTTACCAGCAGCGGCACCTCCATCACGCCAAATTGCATCATTGTCATGGCGTTTTCGGTTTAAAACAACTGAGTGTTTGGCTCCAAAAATAGCCTCGCAAAATCCAAATATATGACTGAGAGGATTCACACATGAAAACATCAATAAGTGGGCTGTGAAACTGTGCTTGACCTTGCAAAATCCAATGTTGTAATTCGGGTTTAGAACATGTATAGCGGCCCCGCCAACACCAGGTCTGGCGGGCATACCAGTGGGTTGCGGGTCAATGAAAGCAACCTGCGTAGGTTGATGTAAGAAATACTAAATATGATCTGCATGTTCGTTTGCGTCTCTGTGAAACATCATAGATGGGCCAGCGGATCTCACATCATCGTCACTGTATCTGGTGAGTCTGAGAATCGTCGTAGCAACGTCGACATGGTCCAAACATGCTTCGATTTCCTCTCCGTCAATGAGAAATCGTGCGCTGTTGAACAATGATATGATATCATTGTTGAAAAATCCAACATTGGTACCGTCGGGGTAATCCGCATCGTCGGCCTATATAAGTTTTGCATCGATTTCCAAGAATGCCTCACACGGTAGAAAATATCTAAACATATCATGCACTTGTAATTCTATTCATTGTTGTTGATTAGGGTCCCTAGCTCAGTATGAATAATACTGAAAATCTCGCTTGCTTCGATCTCGCAACACAGGCGTGTCAATGTCAAACTCGATATCGGATACTTCTTTGAATTGAGCCATCGTTTATACATAATCGGTTTCATCTAATACCTTTCGCGTCCTGTCCACAACCTTAATCCACTTTCCATTGCCAGATTTGCAACCGTCGAATCAGTATTAGATTGTGCAAACTCGGACAGACGTAGTTGAGTAGCTTCATTGATGATTTTACTAACCGGCGCGGGTATTGTTGCCCCATTAATCGTCGTAGTCGATCTCGATCAGTCCAGGGCAGCGCTTTTGGTACTATCAACGACTCACATTGCAACTTGCTTAGTGATCAGTGAAGTGTGAAGAAATGCCAGCGAGCACCTTTAGGGCTCCTGTGAACAATCCCCGGATGACATCACCGAGGCCATTTCCATAATATGTCGCGTACACAGGTCTTTTCGCGCTGATGACACGCACGGATGTCACACATACACGTACAGTCGTCATTGCATACATTAAATGTCAGGTCGATTGCTAATGTACAGCTGTATCAACCGTGTTTTCCAGCGGAGGTCCAACGCGTGCCCGTCTTGATCAACAAGGGAAAATGTACGTGTGCGAGTCTGGGATTGTTGCACGAAAGATACACGGGCGCCACGGAACTAATCGACAGAAAATCACCTGCGGGCGCATTCTGGGCAAACCTGAACAATATGTAACCCTGCGACTCAATACTTGATGAACTTGAAAGGTTCACTCGGTAACTGCCACTGATGGTGTCACAGGTTAGATTAACCTGAATCGTCGAGGTAATTCTGACAATGTCTGGCACGATATTGTAACTGGTACCATCGGGTCCTGCACGCAAAATTCGTTCTGGCCAACCGAGAACCATTCTTAGCGGCGACTGTGCAATATTCATCGCGTACTGTGAAGAATCGATAGAGATGGCAGAGCTGAGTGTGGACTAGTGTTCGCGTATGTAGATTTTATAGTCTTTTTTGGTCACTAGCGAAATCCTTCATCGTATCTTATCATTGATCGATTCAGTGTCGTACACACCTGTGGGAAGTCCAACAATGTTCCAGGTCACACTCGAATCTGACGAGAACACAAGTGAGTTATTTGCGTTGAGGCCCCCGAACGGTCGCGATAGAATATTAGGCCAACTCTAATAAGCGCACAACGAAGCCAGTGCGATCTCAAGTTTGTGGTATTGTCCCGCAGTGATTGTCATCGGAAAAACCACGCGGAATTGCGGTTTCGTCGATGAGATTGTAATCATTGAGGTAATACTCGGGGTTGTATTTGCAACAACACCCTGAATCGCGGCATTGATTTCGCCGAAGTGTCTCTTCAGAACTCATTATCGGTGTTATAGACGTTATTGATGTCTTCAGTGAGTTCATGCATCAACGCGCATGACGTCTCCTCGTTAATGATGTAGCCGGTGAGCAACCGCTGAAAAATCGACGTGGCTTCATTGATAACTTTTAACGCATTGTTGCCTGCGCGAACCAACCCCATGAGTGTTTCCAACCTGTCCACGAGTCCTCCCACTCTGGACCAAATACCCCACGCTGTTTAAACTTCTCCTGAAATATACACTTGGTCCAGTTTTGAGCTGCTTTATTTCTAGAACTTTGCTTGTATGTTTCCATTACGTAATTTTGCCAGTCGTATGGCAAAGAAGTGGCAAATACCATGCCATTCCTCTCAATCTTTTGGCGGCCTGTCTCTTTAAATACTTCATGCGGTATTTTCTTTGACTTGTGCATGGGTGGTTGTGGAGGATGCACCATTACCTCTGCGACGCCTTCTCGCATTTCCTTGAGTCGTCTATGGCCGCATGTAGGTCTTGTTGGATTCTTACAATCTGTTCTGGCGAGTGTTCAATGGCCGCCGCAGTTTCTCTCGTGGGTTTCGCCGTCCTGACAATTGGACCAGGTAGTTCTTCTGTTCCCATCATCGCGTTGGTGGTGCTCACTACTTTCTTTGCTTGTTCTGTGGATTCGCGCGTGGGCTTGATGAGCGGTGCTAACATTAGTTCGAAGCCCACTGCAAGATTTTCCCGTGCTGATTGCTGTGACTGAAACATATCTTTGACACATACGCGGTCATGTATGTAATCGCGAAGAAGTTCCAGTAGTTCGCGGATAGCTTTGCAGCGTTGGTTAGCAATCTCGCCAATGGCACTGCTGGCTTTTTTTGACATTGTATATATTTTTCGTGGTCATTAAATTGTTTTGTGAGACGCGTTCGGTGAGACATGTTAGTGTCCAAACCCGCGCGATAGTGTTTTTTCCACAACACTCAAATCGATCTCGAGGAAACTATACGGGTCCCTTGTGACGTCCGCGAGCATATTCATAAACTCATCGCACGAATGGTCGTCAGTGCACCAGGTCCAATGAATGTTTGTGATGCCGTGTGCGTCAACCCCTCGAAATATCATCAACATGTTGTACAGTCCTCGCAGTTATTGGAAGGGTGAAGCCGCCATTGTTAAGTTAGCGAGCACGGCAGAAGTTACCCGCGGGGTCACTAGAGTGTGGCTGGCCAAACAACCCTTGTGGCAGATTTACCTACCAGGAACAATTTCCCGTAGATGGGTGAATGTGAAGACCCTCAACGAAGTTCACCAGGCGGATATCTTGTTTCTCCCACATGATCGGGTACGCGGACACGGACCTCTACGCACATACAAATATGCACTAACCGTCGTAGATGTTGCCAGCAGATAAAAGGAAGCCAAGCCACTGACGTCTAAAGATTCAGCAAGTGTCGCAGACACATTCAAACGCATTTACGCACCTGGACCGCTGACATGGCTGAGGCTTCTGCAGTTGGATCCAGGTAAAGAATTTCTCGGAGCCATTGCTGTGTTGTTGGTGAAACATCGTGTGCGGGTTCGTCGTGGGTATGTCAGGGTACATCGTGACCAAGCCATTGTGCAACGATTCAACCGTACACTTGCGGAACGATTATTTGGGCATCAGTATGCACAAGAATTATTGTCTTGAACCGCAGATCGATCTCGCGAGTGGGTGAGACGACTTCGCCCAATTATAGCAGCGTTGAACCATGAAATTACACGCACGACCAGGTTGAGACCCGCTGATGCAATTCAGTGGAGGATTGTCATGACCTGCAAAGTGGCTTTGCCACTGCAGTCACCCGCATAGGACTTAGTCGGAAAGAATCTGATCCGGTACCTGTATGCCCCAGGGGAGCTGGACAACATCGTGCCACTGACCAGGTGTGGACCAATGATGCATTCCTGATCTCGAACAGAATTTATATTCTGGGACAACCAACGCGCTACCATCTAGCGCCTGTGGACAAACCAGCGGTGAAGCCTTCTAATGAAGCATTCATACGGGAAGAATTATAAGTCATTCCCACATATATACAATTACCATCAAGATCTATCTTGGGATCTGATCATGCCCGTATGCATAAGTAGTGTTTCCATCAGGGAAAATCCATCGCTTGGTGTCCAGGGGGACAAATTCACTTTGGTGCAATGGTACACACCCATGCAATGTTTATGTGACCGAATAAGATTTGCTGCATGCATGAATTCATTGTTGAATACACTCCTTGTACATACACCGCTCCCTCGATAACTCGTGCACAACAGGGTCCAAAAACATAGACCGCACTATAAGCGAGGGCGCGAGTTACCGAGGGACCTCCAAAAAATTAAGAAAGGGATGCCATCCCCGCTGGACATCGAGAAAACCGCAGTGGGGGTGGGGGTGAGTAACGGGGCTGTTTAATGGCGGAATACTCGTTTTATAATTACATTGGGAATAATTGTCAATAAAGAGCTTTTTCTAATGTAGTTGTTTGCTTTTCTGTATAAATTACCTTTATTTTCAAGATAACGAACCTCTGAAAGATCGTTAACAACATTAGTCCAAGCGGTTTGAACAACACGTGTATGCGATACATTGTGTATTACGTCACTGCTTTTTGTTGTTGTTGATTCACAACTAAACAAGATTCCTTTTTTAAAAAACTATTGACATTTATTTCGTGAAACAACCGTCAACATCGAACCTCGATTTATTTATTGTTCCATTAGTAAAATATGGATGCCGTGATTTCATATCAAGTAACAGTGAAACTTTGTCTCATCCTTGAGGAAATCCCCGAGTAGCATGTTAGAAAGTTCAATACAAACTCTGGAACTCGCTTCTCCGTAATGAACCGCATCTGTAAAACAAAGCTTTTATTCTCCAAGTACTCATTTGGCTTGGTTGCCTTACTATCTTTGATTACATTTGTGAATGAGTAGGCTAATTTAAGGTAGTTTAATTATATTACTTACATAATAATATTTATAACAGTGTTTGATTGATCAATTGAAATGAGTTGACCTGACACATGGCCGTGACCGCTAGCTCTTACGCAGGCAGGATTTGCACGCCTTTTAACTTTTCTGTTATTCCACCCCCTTTGTTTGATTTGATACAAAAGACGTAATTAACGTGATAATACAAAGCAGGTCTGCTATTAATTGAGTGTAACAACACAAGATAAACTTCCGCAAGTCGGAGATAAAACCAAAAAAAGGTCGGCACATAATTAGATTCTCACGGAAAGGCTCGCGGCGATAGCTGGGTCGATTGAATTTTAATTTTCACGTTTGAATACAAGAGGGCTTATTGCATTTATGATGATTACACTGAAACCGAATTAAAAGATAGAACTAAAACACATATTTCACTTGGCAAAACTTATATAATTGGTATTTATTTTTAAAGTGTTGCCACTAGTAGGCTTTAGTGACGTTTTCATTGATCGAAATTTCGTCAAATATTGTTATTTATAGTGTACTGAGAATGTTGTTTGGAAAGAAAATTGAACAAAATATTTGACTTCTTATTAAAAGTCGAAAATTTCATAATAATGATTCAAATTTCTGGGTACTAACCACTGGTTTTGACGATAAAATGAGCGATATATTAAGGTTTCATTTACTAATTTTTGATCGCGATTTTTTTCACCTTCAACAAATAGGGTCCTTTTTTTTTTTTTTTTTTTTAAATTTTCTAGTTTAAAAAAAATGGGATCCATGTCTGGTCCACGTTATAAGCCATACCATGGCTTGATTTTGTTATAGTAGAATTCGTACATGAGTAGTTTTGACTAATCCAGCTTGGACCCGCCAATGTGAATGGGTTTCGTCAACTTTAGCCGTGATTTCTTGCTGTGCATGGCAACAAGTTCACCATCGAATATTTTGCGTGACTCGAATGTGGGTACATAATGTAACTGTTTGTGAATGCAGGGTCATATTCATCCACACGTGGGTTGTTCGCATGAGCATAATAATGACTCACCACAGAAATCAAGCCACGAATACCATGTTCGACAAACAAATGTTGATCAATGTCTGTTAGCAGTTCCAGCTCGATCTTGGTTTTTGACAGCAGCACATCCCAAACCATTCCCAGCAATGAGAAGTGATGCATGGGATGGAGTTTGTACACATGCATAGGGGAATTGCTGAACTCCTTAAAGACATCAGTGAGCAGCAGCATATCGGTGCACAGATACAGGTCATAGTAGTCACAGAGATTTCAACAACTGAACGCAGACCAGACATTGTTTTTGTGCACATAGTCATCGGCGTAAATGCCTTCAGGCCTCAATCAGTGGCAACCGAGTTTTGGAAAACTTCTCAGTGTCACTCATGTATTCAACAGTTAAATTCCTTTGCAGGTGAGCAAGTTGAACTTTTCTGGTTGATTGGGGGAAGCACTGCTGTATCAACAAGTGATCATAAAGTGGTGGCGGCCTCTTGCCGCAAGGTTGCTGATGAGTTTGTCAAGGCTAGAATTGAGAAACTGCGGCGAGTCAATGAACTACAGCTGGCCTAGCTGGAATGTCATGTATTTTCCCATGTTGTTGGGAATACCATTTGTGGTTGCATTTGATGCTGTTGTGACTCATTGCATGATCAAGTGGCTATTGTACCTGCGCAGGTTATGAAGCACAATCAGAAATCTTGTTTTACTGGGGTAAATTCGCAGCTGCAGGTTGCATGCACTGTGTGCGGCTCCTCTGTACACGTCAGTGATGTGACAGTGATTGCAAGCTTTTTCATTGGTGGAGCTGAAAACTCCATTACAGATCCAGCAATGAGTCACAGCAGAAAACTTGCTAATATCATTGCAGGTCATGATCATATCTGCAAGCAAGGCAAGCTGTTGTCTGATTTATTTCACAGTAACCTAGAGGGATTTAATAAAAGTCCATGTAAATTATACATGGAACTTTTATCTTCCATTGTACCATTGTGAATTTCAAAACGTTCTTGCCGGGTTCTGGCATGATTGTATGCTGCGGCTTTTTGCTGACTCCCCCCGCAGCAAAAGTTGTGGTTGTCAAGCAACTGTTATGTGCTGAATACATGCAGGCAACATCAACAAGGAAACTTTTTTGTCTTGTCAGGGAAAATCTTTTATCCACATGTAATAATGCTGTGCCACTGGACCATGCACATTGCTCAACAACAACAAAATCAATGTTTGTCCGCTTGTGTGTATGTGTTAATAGTCAAATTGGTTGAAGGCTGCTGTTCCAATCAAACAGATTAACGGTGATGTCAGTGTTGCTTCCTTCAAACTTTTTGATGTCAGTAACCTGGGAATTCTATGTTGTCAAATTTGAGTTCACCCAGGTGTTGTTTGTATTTTCAAGTCTGATCTATATTATCATGTGCAGGATACAGCACAGATAAAAGTGCCCATTCGAAACAGTGGTTGTCGTTTTTCAAGTTTATCACTGCCCGCGGTGGAATACACACTGGTGTTGCAATATAACTCAACGTACGAAAAGCCTTGTACGTGGAAACCTTAACTTCCATGCATCTGGAAAGAGACCATCCTGAACCTGCTTAGGTTTATTTGTAAAACTTTCTGAGGATTATTGCAAAACATTTAACGATTTTATCATTGATAGCCTCAGTGTCTTCATGTTTCAAGATTACAAGGGCATCACTCCAACACCACGCTTGTCAGATTGTGGGTAGTACAAGCCCTCCTTTGGTTAAATAACCAGGCATGGTAAATTCTGCACTGAGAACAATATTCACATTGGCCACGGATGTGAGTAATGTTGCGTGTGTGTGCTGCAACGTTGATATGATTCCTGGATGCATGTTCGAGAGAAGCTTCATAGTGTCTGTGCCTGGTTTGTATGCGCATGGGATGATTGCCCGATGCTCTTCAAAATTACCAATGTGCTTGTGCAACTTTAACTCAGTGACTTGGGTTTTTTAACAACCATATGCAACAGCTTCAGGGGTGATAGTACCTTCGATACTGTGGTGGTTTTGTTCATCAGCAACCACTTGGGCAATTTCAGCCTGACTGGCCTATGAAGAAATTTTAATATGCAACTGCACGGCCATTGCACGTCTCATAGTCAGATGTGGCTCATCTAGGTGAGGTCCTAATAGCACAAGTTTGTCAGCTTTTCTTACACCTCTTGGTATCCTTTTTCCACGGTTTTGCACAAATTGCTTGAGCTGATTCACAGCTAGCCTCACAACCAGCTGTGGTTCATCTGGGGGAAGTTGCCTCACAGGCAAAGTACTGTGGCTCATCTGGAGGAAGTCCCAATAGTCCAATATATCTGATTTTCTTGCACGTCTTGGTATCTTTACTCCACAGTCTCATGCGGATTACTTGAGCTGATTCATGGTAGGCATACATGTACTTACAATAATAATCATTATTATAATTGCTTATTCGGCAATGAAGTTTTTGTGTAGTATCATTTTTACTTTACCAGGATCAGAAACCACAATCGCTTCAATCCTGGATATTATTTCATTGACTTCGATGTCTTTTTTGATGGCATCATTGTTGACGGCATAGTTGGAATTTTCCTCAGCAGCATTGATGGCATCATTGTTTTTTTCCACATTTGAACTGGCAAATATTTGTTGCCATGCGCAATAATACTCATGTACAGATCCACATGGCTGACATAGCTGATTACATGACTTGACTCCAATGCTGCACATGGTCAAGCGCTGGTACCAACCCGTAACGCAAGCAAGTGGGATTTACAGTATTTGTAATGACATGTTCTGTTGCAAAATTCCCATTTTCCAAGCATATGCCGTTACATCAATTGTATCCATGTGCTATCACACTTGTTTTTTATACATAAGGATTATTTTCTTAATAATATCTCATCCCGGACTTTTCCTCATACTCCTTTCTCCCCTCAATTGTTGCTATGAGCAACTTTCCACACATCCTGTCCTTTATTTCAGGCGGTACTTTGTGTTCCAAGTATAGTGCAGTGGATAGTATTTAATAGTACGGCCATTAACTGTAAAATATCTTTCACCCATGATAGTAATTTTAAAAATCAGGGTAGCATTGTATAGACAAGCTGTGTCACCAGACTGCAGAGATTGTGCATTAGTTTCAAATAGCTTTCCTTGCTCTGAGAAAATTGTCTTTAAGCTGGTATTTGGCCTAATCACACAAACTCATAAATGGTCCCATTTTGTGCATTTACATACAATTTTTTTCTGAAGATGTTGCAGTGTTCGTTTATTGACTCTATAGTACGTGTGTTTTTGTACTTGAATATCCGCTGACTGAAATGAAACTATACTCTTCCCTGCATGTCTTCTGAGATGTCTATGATTGTCTGATATTCTTTTTCACTGTTAGTGAATTCTCTCCCAGATAATGCAGGTTGTGACATAAAAAAAATCTTATTGCAAGGGACACTATAACAAACTGACAACAAACAGTGCAAAACTAGTTTTTAACTAGCCTATGCACTTTCAACTCTCATCAAAGGCAAACAAAAAACAAAGACTAGACAAACAATAACCACAAAAGAAAGCATTGAAATTACAAAAGTTTACATGACTATGTTTAATGGTTGAAAATGTTCAATGTTGCATCAAATTGGTTTCAAGTCAGATGATAATCATCAGAGTTGAAACCAATTAGGCGTGACATCGAACATTTTTGTTTGATGCATAATTGTATTATTAAAATCATTTAATTTGTGTCATTGTCAGTCTTCAGATGAGTCAGAACAATTCATAACCGTACGGGAGGCGTATGAAGTGCTAAGCGATCCTGCCACAAGAGAAACATATAACAGAAATTATCCGGATGCCGGGCTTTGCAAACCTTGGTGGAGTTCATTACGTGGTGAATGGGATAAACTGACCATTTCATACAGACGGAAGGATCTACAAAATAGTATAATCCAAGCATTCCATGATGTATTTTTCAACTGCCAAATCTTAACTTGTAAGTGCAAATTTTATGGGGCCTTTTTACTTTAGAAATGTAAGATAGTTATATCAATCGTTGCGAGCGTCAATAATTCCCAGTCTTTAAGCGTGCAAACTTTAACAAAGTACTGAAAGCACAATCAATGGTTTATTTATTTTATTGAAACGAGCAGTGTTGGTGCTCTTTTCATTGGGATTCTCGGCCATGGATCCAGACCATGCTGGCTGGTGGGGTTCAATATTTGAAGGTAAGGGTTTGCAACATGAGTATACTATAATGGATAGGGAACACAAATGACAGCCCAAATTGTGAGCTCGATCATTATAGCTGTATTCCCCGGATGTGGGGCTGATTCCTTAGAAAACTGTTTGCTATTGATAGTGTGGTCTACAAAGCTTTCATCTCATCTTGAATGTAATTTAAAGGAGAGATTTTAATTTCATCCTTCGTTTAAATGTTTCACTGACATTGAGAAACTATGCATCTGGGATTATTTTTGTTTTTTAGAAAAGCATTAAGTTTCAAATGTGTTAGCAGATGACTTCAGGTTTTATCTCTACATGCAATGAGTCTAGTTTTTATCTCTACATGCAATGAGTCTAGTTTTCATCTGTACATGCAATGAGTCTAGATTTTATCTCTACATGCAATGAGTCTAGCTTTTATCTCTACATGCAATGAGTCTAGTTTTTATCTCTACATGCAATGAGTCTATTTTTAATCTCTACATGCAATGAGTCTATTTTTAATCTCTACATGCAATGAGTCTAGTTTTTATCTCTACATGCAATGAGTCTAGTTTTTATCTCTACATGCAATGAGTCTAGTTTTAAATTGTGAACAAAAAAAGAACTAGTTATACTTATCAACTGAAAATGGTTCCAATTCCATTTAATTCTCAAAAGTAGCTTGTAGAAGATTTGATTATTTTTCATTCATAATTTATTGAGAAAAAAAAAGAATATACATTTAAACAGGGACACAAGGACCATAGTGCACTTGCCCAGATAACTTCACGTGAGAGCTGTAGCGAATGTGATATAATACAAGAGGTGAGAGAGTTTCCAATTCCTCGCATGTACAAGTCCCAGATTTAAAATCATACTGATCTTCCCAGCTAGTGCCTAGCGAATAGATGCAAAAACTCCTGATTATATGCCAAATAAACACCTTATTGTCTAAAAAAAACATTGCGATTTGATTTCTTTTTGCTATAAATCAGAGCATGAATGTTTTAAAAAGGTATTTGAGAGCCAGAATTTTTAAAAAAATCCCAGCCCCCCTCCTTGAAAATATTCAATGGTCAGTCCCTTAACTTCCTCCAGACACTATATAAACAGTAATGTGCTGATGTGCCCTTAAATCCTACACACTCACAGAAGTTTAATTTGTGCTGATGTACCCTTAAACCATTCACACACACAGAAGTATAATTTCCTCCAAGCGTTTAAAGTGTCCCATGAACAAACTTGTCTTTCTCTATATATTTGTATTTTTGTACAAGTTAAAAATTAAATATATCAGAGGTGAATTTTTTTTGAGGCTAGCTTACATTCATAGTCAAATTTTATTTAGAGTTGGAATTGCATTTACATAAATTTTGACTGAATGTAAGTCATTCTAAAAAATAATCCACCCCGGGCGCATAATGCTTTAGAAATTTTATTGTATGCTTGCTTAATTATGAGCTTTGGGGATATGTTTAAAAAAAAAACAAACAAAAACTGCCAAATACTCTCAGATCATTGTTTATCTCTTTGTCATTTATAGAAACATATACCATATATATTCACTTGTAAGTAGAGTCCAATTGCAAACTGCATAGACCCAGCTCTGTCATTGTATAATGCACTGGCAGATCTAGGTCTATGAAGTTTGTTAGGAGTACTCAGTAGAACAAACAACATGGATCCTGATCTGCTGGCACATTATGCGACAGCAGATCAGGGTCTATGTCGTTTGCAGTTAGACTTGACTTCTAAATGAGTATATACAGTACAAGTGCAGTGTGTCACATTGTCTGAAGTCCAATAGTTAAAGGAAATCTCTTAGCAATTATATATTTCTCTGCTCTTAAATTTCAGTCCACTTCATCCGAAATGTTGTAATTGAGGTTCCCATTTTCATATCCAAGCTCAACAATGCAGCTAATGACTGGATACACACCGAGTCTATTGGATGGACAGCATTTAGTTACAGTAGTGAGACTTATTCCAGGACATATCACAAGAAAAATTGGTGGATACCAGAGTACCATTCTTTTAATGGAGCATTCAGAGATTTCTTCATGGTGCTTGGTAAGATATACACTGATAAAGGATTAGCTTGCACTTAATTTGTTACTTATACATTGATTTTTAATTCCAATACATTCATTTTAGGATATGATTACATTAATATCCGACATTTTAGATAATAATGCAGAGTTCAAGTTTTAGTATTGGAACTTTATTGTATACTTAGTAGAGTGGGCCGTTGACAGTTTTAAAGGCATCTTTTGCTACAAGAATGTCATCAACATTTTATCTCAAGAATTAGTCAGTTTATAGGGTATTTAAGAATTTTCATTTCCTTACTGTCTGGAACATGACATTTATGTCATATATAACGATATTAAAGTTACCCTTCCCAATGTGTACATTCCTCACTTTATACAATACAATTTATATTAATGTACTTAATGCCTACTCATATTCAACGACAGTTGTAATGTATGCACTGCATGTATCAACATGCCTTCCTACTAGAACATCTATTTATTCTTTTCTATATATATATATTTCATTTGGTCTCATTTTCTGCCTCCCATTCTTCCAAACTACACAACCCCCTTTTTTATCTCCTAACCTAATTATGTATGTCTGTATAAATCTTGTTATATTGTTGTATCGTATAACCGAACTTTTCAGGCCTTTCCTCAGTTTGTCTGATCTCTAAATACCTTAGCAGGTAAGTGTTTTCTCAAATATGCAATTTTTTTATGTTATTAATACTTGTTCTTTAGATCAATTAACATGAATGATATCACCTACATGCCATTTAGCATATAGTGTGTCCATGAATGATATCACCTACATGCCATTTAGTATGTAATGTGTCCATGAATGATATCACCTACATGCCATTTAGTATGTAGTGTGTCCATGAATGATATCACCTACATGCCATTTAGTATGTAATGTGTCCATGAATGATATCAGCTACATGCCATTTAGTATGTAGTGTGTCCATGAATGATATCACCTACATGCCATTTAGAATGTAGTGTGTCCATGAATGATATCACCTACATGCCATTTAGTATGTAGTGTGTCCATGAATGATATCACCTACATGCCATTTAGTATGTAGTGTGTCCATGAATGATATCACCTACATGCCATTTAGTATGTAGTGTGTCCATGAATGATATCACCTACATGCCATTTAGTATGTAATGTGTCCATGAATGATATCACCTACATGCCATTTAGTATGTAGTGTGTCCATGAATGATATCACCTACATGCCATTTAGAATGTAGTGTGTCCATGAATGATATCACCTACATGCCATTTAGTATGTAGTGTGTCCATGAATGATATCACCTACATGCCATTTAGTATGTAGTGTGTCCATGAATGATATCACCTACATGCCATTTAGTATGCAGTGTGTCCATGAATGATATCACCTACATGCCATTTAGTATGTAGTGTGTCCATGAATGCATCGCTATGTAATGTGACATGATTTTATTTGTTAAACCATATTACTTGCATGTATACTTTCTTATAATGAAAGCCATATATGATGAAAACCAAATGCAAGCAACTTACAAAGAAAACTGTTTTCTTGAAAGTAACAAAGGTTTTGTAAGTAATATGTTGTGATTTAAGAAATTTTTGTACTTGTATGTATTGTAATGGTATATTCTTTAATTGTAAAGTCAAGAATGAACTAATTTTGTTCAGATAATTTTGAATTAAAAGTCTTTGGATGTTTTAATATAAAGACACAGGATTTAATTTAAAGTTGTACACTTTAATTTGTCCTTTCTCTATTAGCAAGAACAGCTTGCAATAATGATGCACAACAAAATAGTAAAATGGAAGTATTGTTATTAAGAGTAATTCAAATAATGATGCACAATATCAAATAATGATGCACAATATCAAATAATGATGCACAATATCAAAATTTATCAGTTAGGACAGAAAATATTGCTAATGTTTACATGGAAGTGAATAAATGACAAAGAAACTAATAAAAATAGAATATTTATGTTTTTTTATTCCATTGCTGTTGATTTCATCCTAAATTGTAAGAGCTCTTGAGAAAATGTTGTACATTTGCAGAAAACAAGGTTTCTTCTGATGCTAGTGTTTTAGATGTATAGCAGTGCTACATTTGAAACTTTTCTCAAGAAAATTTTTACAGGGGTTCATGCACTGATTCGGAATGTATTTTGCAGAAGACTAGATATTTCCTACTGATGCAAAAATTGCACAACATAGATAATCACTTCCATCTGCGGTACTTGTGTCTTAGCATACAAATAACAGAATATGTTTAGTAATTTGCATCTTAGTTTATTTAAGAGATCTCATATGTAAGTTACAACATTTTTAATATGTGTATATCTCATTTTCGCTCTCTGTTAGCTAGATAGATTGTCTGTAATATTCAAGTTTGTTTGATATTATTTGTAACTAGGAAAGTCCAAACCTTGGAAAGATGATGAAAATAATTCTTGAAGGTAACTTTCAAAGTGAAACCTACAACGTAGTAAATTTTCTCCTTTGTGACAGTATCTCAAGAAAATTGTTCCCTTTTCTAACCTATTGGTGAATTTAATTCATTTTCCATATCTAACGTTATGTTGAATAGTGTAAGTATGGAATTCAAAATTTATATAAAATTTTGTCATTCTTGATCTAGAACACAGTTTCCTGACCTTACGTTTTGTTTAGAGACATTTTTCATGTTGTATCAGTTGATTTGGACAGCTATAGCCTGTATTGCCTTATACCGAGAATCAAACATATCCACTCGAACACAGATTCGGGTCACTCATGGAATGATAATTGTTGATTATTCCATATAATTCATATGACACCTTTAGATACATGTAGTATACTTGTCATAGGTATGTATACTAGAATTGTGAAATGCCACTGATGTCACGATATGATATGTATTATGGTACAAATGTCCCAATGTGATATGTATCATGGTGCAAAATTCCTGATATGATATGTATCATGGCACAAAAGTCCTATACAATATGTATGCAAGTCTCAGTATGATACATATCATAGCACAGAAGTCCTATAAGATATGTACACAAGTCCATATATAATATGTATCATGGTACACAAAGTCTTGATAAAATACATATCATGATAGATACTGTGGCAAAATTTTGATGTGAACAAATTATGAATTTGATTTTTGTCATGATAATATATTTTAACACAGCTGCTCCAACCATTTGAATAAACTTATATTTTTAATCCCACCCTAATACAGCAAAATTTAAAACTAAGATTAGTTCATAAAAAATTAAAATGCAATTGCAAATTCAAAGTAATTTTATAAATTTGCCTAAAAACATTTTAGTTCTTGTTACTGTATCGTTCATATCACAATACATGAATGGTGATAGGATATATTATCTTGCCTTAAAATGTTGATATTCACAATTTATATCACTGTATTATTGAAGCTCTATATTATCTTGCCTTATATTGTTGATATTTTCAATTCATATCACTGTATTACACTGTGTAACAAAAAAAATTTTTTTTGTTCCTGGGTAGTAAGTGTTATTTCCTAATTGCTTATGCCTCAAAAGTATAGAAAATGGCTATTATTCCCCACAAACTTTGCTTTTGTGACCAGGACAGTGATATTTTGAAATTTACCTATTTTCCAGAACATTCCAGATAGATTCAGTGCTGAGTAAACTTGGAGTAACTTCTAGAACTTTCCAGTAATATAAATAGTAGTATAAATACAGGGGCCTTAAGCCCACCAGTTAAGTTTAGTTCCAGCTGCCTAAGTGGATACGTATCTGCATTTTTCTGAGATGGCATCAAGAGGCTGCAAGCATCCGGCAGACGCATTTTGCTATGTCTGCGGCCAATTTATCAAGACAAGAGCGAAAAAGTACTCGGTGGAAGCATCTGCTAAGATGTGTGAGGCCTACAAAGCATATTTCAGCATGCCTGTCGGGGATCAAGACAAACCCTGGGCACCTCATTTCACCTGCGAGCACTGCCAAAAAACTCTGGAAGGTAAGATGGACAATTGTTGCTCGGAATTTTATGTTATAAAATTTGTAAAAAATTTTAAAATTGTAAAAGTTTTTAATTTTAAAATGTTTTACACTTTTCAATGTGTTTGAAAAAATATATCATATATGAAAAATGTTGCGAGAATCTCTTACACATTAGTCATGGGTGAAATAAATGTATTTTTGTAGGATGGTACAGAGGGGAAAAGAGAGCCATGAAGTTCACTATCCCAAGAATTTGGCGGGAACCCACTGACCACTCAAGCAACTGCCACTTCTGCATGGTGGACCCTTCCAAATGTCGGACTGGCAAGAATGCACCTATCACGTATCCTGACCTTCCTTCATCCATCGCCCCAGTGCCACACTGCCATGAGCTCCCTGTACCACTCCTCCGGAGAGGGAGCAGGTGTCTTTAGAAGAGAGCAGCAAGTCAGAGAGCGAGGAAGACATTGTAGATCCAGATGACAATTTCAGAGGTGGAGCTGAGGAGAGAAACCCATACTACCCCAACCAAAAAGACCTCAACGAATTGATTAGAGATCTTGGTCTCACCAAGTCCAATGCCGAGCTTTTGACGTCTAGGCTCAAGCAGTGGAACTTGTTGGATGAAAGTGTGCAAGTCGCAGATCAGAGGAAGCGTCACCAACCTTTTTCCAGCTTCTTCACCCATCAAGATGGGCTCTGCTTCTGCCCCAATGTGACCAGTCTGTTCGAGGCAATCGGAATCGCCTGTAACCAGAATGAGTGGCGCCTCTTCATTGACAGTTCATCCAGGAGCCTCAAAGCCGTGCTGCTCCATAATGGTAACAAGTACCCATCTCTTCCCCTGACTCACTTGCAGCACCTCAAAGAGGATTGCAACAGCATCAAGACCTTGCTGGATGCCTTGAAGTATGATGAGTATGGCTGGGAGGTCATAGGAGACTTCAAAATGGTGGCATTCCTGATGGGTCTCCAAGGCAGTTTTACCAAGTTTCCCTGCTATCTTTGCCTTTGGGACAGCAGGGACACCAAGGCGCACTACCACAGGCGGGACTGGCCACAGTGGACCGAGTTCTCTGTGGGGAGGAACAATGTCAAGTGGGAGTCACTGGTGGACACCCGGAAGGTGATGATGCCACCACTGCACATCAAATTGGGCCTTATGAAACAATTTGTCAGAGCTCTAGATAAGGAGTCGGCAGCCTTCAAGTACTATCAAGACTTCTTCCCTAAGCTGTCTGAGGCAGAGGTCAAAACCGATGTCTTCGTCGGACCACAGATAAAGAAGATCCTGGAGTGCAATGAATTCCCCAAGAAGCTCACTAGTTAGGAGAAAGCGGCTTGGAACAGCTTTGTCGCAGTGGTTCAGGGCTTCCTGGGCAATCACAAGGCCGAAAATTATGTGGAGCTGGTTGAGACTCTGGTGAAGAACTACGGCACAGTGGGCTGTAGGATTTCCCTCAAAGTCCATATCCTTGATGCTCATCTTGATAAATTCAAGGAGAACATGGGAGCGTACTCCTTGGAGCAAGGTGAGCACTTCCACCAGGATATACTGGACTTTGAATGCCGCTACCAAGGACAGTATGACGAGAACATGATGGGAGATTACATTTGGGGGCTGATGAAAGTGATTTACAGTAGAATCGTAAATCTCGAAAAACTACTCACTTCTAAATCTTTTGTAGTAATTTTTATATTACTTTAGTATAAATACATGTTAATTTGGATTCATATGTTGTTTTTTTCTGACTTTATGAGAACGAAAAGACACAAATTCGCCCGTTTTCTCATTGGAAATAGGTAAATTTTAAAATATCACTGTCCTGGTCACAAAAGCAAAGTTTGTGGGGAATAATAGCCATTTTCGATACTTTTGAGGCATAAGCAATTAGGAAATAACACTTACTACCCAGGAACAAAAATTGTGTTACATAGTGTTATTAAAGCTCTAATGTGTGTACCCTATCCCATCCCCACTCCAACTACAACTTAGTTACCTATCCTAACTTATCTCCAATGCATGAAAAACCTTTCTTCTCCACACCCATTATTTACTTCACATCCTGCGAGAATAAGCATTTCATTTGCTTACATAAATCTACAGAAGAGCAATGAGGTTTTTGTTATTATTCAGGATTCTAATATATGCTTCAAACAAAGGTTTGTAGATCTTATTTTTGCCCATAATCTTCTTTGTATTATTTATTATTACATCATGGCAGTTGGATGAATTTGAGGACATATGTACATGACAGTTTTTATAGTTTAACACATTTGAGATGGCCATATATATATATATGCTGAGAAAAATTATGTTGAGGTAATATCATCCTGTTGAACACCTTTATCGGTCAATTTTCACCAATATAGCTCAAGATTAATAAAGTTGCCCTGTATATATCTCTTTCAAGTATTTTATCAAAAGTATGTAAAGATATTTTACCAGTTGTTATATTTTTTTGTTACATTTTTTTTATTCATTTTTTTATATATTTTCTATAAGGTGAAGCATATTATATCATTGTTATGATGTCCATCTGTCTATTACCAATTTCATATCTGCACAGTAACAGTTGTACAGTTACCAAACTTTGTGGATGCATGTAGCTTGTACTTGGGTCAAAAGATCAAACAGAAAGGTCACTGTGGTGTAAAGAAAAAAAAATGGTTTCTCTACAAAAACATTATCAACTACATCACAGACCTCGACCAAAACTTTGAGCATGGTGGCTGACACTTGAATGAGGAAGAAACCTATCGATTTTGCGGTGAAAAGGTTGAGATCAAGGTCACTGTGACTTAAAGAAGAAAAGTGGCTTCACAAAAATATCAGTTATCTATATAAAGGACTATTAAACATGGGACAGGCATAAAATGTGTTGTTCATGGTATTCTTCTTACAATTTCAGATAGTCATCTTTTAATTATGTTTATAAGTCTTAAAAAATTTAACGATTTATGGCCTTCTATTTCAGGTTAAAGATAGTACAAGCAGTATCATTTCCCTTTTTTTTCAACCCGATTATATTTCCTACCTGGCTAGCAGTATATCTCCCATGGTTGATCTTGAAAAAGGTAAGTGACAGAGAGGTATAATGCATGTACATTAAAAATGAATGGGTTTGAATGTATAGGAAAACATTGAAAAATGCATTGATATTTCAGTGATGAAGTGTTAATTACATGCCTTAACTCCCTACCTTTCACTACTTCCTTTGTATTTCAGACTTTTCTTCCATCACATATTTTTAGTTAACTATTCACAAGACTTTTGACAAAATCCAAGCAGTAGGGAGATCAGTGGATGACAATTCTCATGCAGGTAACCTGGGCAACGAAAAGTCGCAGTTTAGCAAGTAAAATTTCATGTTAGTATCTGTTTTTACATAAAAAAGTAAAAACATTTAATTAGTAGACCATTTTTCCAGCTTCTTCTTTGCCTGTCTAGACGGTCAAATTTGGAATTGTACCCCCATGGAGATCATGTTTAAATGTTTTGTATGCTCTGATTCTTTTGAATTTATTGACATCTTAAAGTTCACACTTGCAAATTCTATATGTTTTTTCTCTCATTGCAAACGTATTTCATTGCAGTTTCTTC
Organism: Margaritifera margaritifera; assembly: GCA_029931535.1. Taxonomy (NCBI): domain Eukaryota; kingdom Metazoa; phylum Mollusca; class Bivalvia; order Unionida; family Margaritiferidae; genus Margaritifera; species Margaritifera margaritifera. The sequence continues at coordinate 5,625,930 of JAQPZY010001620.1, forward strand.
AGTGAGAAGTATAGAATGCAAAATCAAATTGTATTGCACCATTTTGTAATAGCACCATCTACTTCTCCTCATCCTTGTCCTCTTTCTTCTTCCTGCTACCACTCTTCTTGGCTATTTCTGTTTAGATCAACATTTACTGTATATACTCCTGTATAATCTGGGTTCAAATGCAAACAACATAGACCCTGATCTGCCATCGCATAATGCGCCGGCAAATCAGGGTCTATGTTGTTTGTTCTACTAATTAGTCCTTGCAAACTGCATAGACCCAGATATGCCAGTGCATTATGCGACGGCAGATCTGGGTCTAACCAGTTTGAAGTTGGTATTGGTTTATATGCAAGTATATATTGTAATACAAATAGTTGGTTTTAATTTTCAAATATGGTTGACCATAAAGGATAAGAGTTAATATGCACTGTGTTAATAAGAAACAAATATTTTTGTGTTAGTTTACACTAATTTAGCTAAGTATGCCAATCTGATTTAATATAACTTTATGTTTCAGCTCACAGTCATATTTGCATGTGCCCTTATCTTCTGTGGAATAGCTGTATATAGAACGTTTGCCAGGGAAATACTATCCGACATCTTGCAAAACGTTGATGAAGGTGTGAAAATTCATGAAAAGGAGATCTTCTACTATATTCTTTTGGCAACAATTGTCTCATTTCCAGTGTTTAATAAATATCGAAGCCAAATTCACTTGTTTACTCCGATATGCATATGTGCTGTGACTCACATAGCTGCCTGTGTTGCAGTGTTCAAAGCAATGACATTTGCAGATGCAGTCTCGTTCTTTGTGTGCTTGAATATGTTAGTCATTCTAATAGACAAGTTTCCAATCACAATTACTGTTTTTATGTACTTGTTAATACAGATAACTTCTGGATATTGTTTAGATGCATCATCAATAGTATTTGTCCTGACAATAAGTTTGGTATTCATAAGCTGGCCAATTTCATACTTGTTTGAAGGAGCAAGACGATCATCTCTTTATTATCTACAGTTGTTATGGTAAGTTTATATACTTAAATCCTTATGCCTTTCCATATTTACATATATTTTTTACATGAAACATAGCAGGATACCTTTCTTAATAAAAATGATAGTGCAGTAATTGTTTGACGTGAAACATAGCAGCATAATGTCCTTAATACAAATACCAGTACAGTAATTGTTTGACGTGAAACATAGCAGCATAATGTCCTTAATACAAATACCAGTACAATAATTGTTTGACGTGAAACATAGCAGCATAATGTCCTTAATACAAATACCAGTACAGTAATTGTTTGATGTGAAACATATCAGCGTACCTTCCTTAATGCCAATGGCAGTCAAGTAATTGTTTGACATGAAACATAGCAGTGTAATGTCCTTAATACAAACACCAGTACAGTAATTGTTTGACATGAAACAGCAGCATACCTTCCTTAATACAAATACCAGTACAGTAATTGTTTGACATGAAACACAGCGGAGTAATGTCCTTAATACAAATACCAGTACAGTAATTGTTTGACATGAAACATAGCAGCGTAATGTCCTTCATACAAATACCAGTACAGTAATTGTTTGACGTGAAACATAGCAGCGTAATGTCCTTAATACAAATACCAGTACAGTAATTGTTTGACATGAAACACAGCGGCGTAATGTCCTTAATACAAATACCAGTACAGTAATTGTTTGACATGAAACACAGCGGCGTAATGTCCTTAATACAAATACCAGTACAATAATTGTTTGACATGAAACATAGCAGCGTAATGTCCTTCATACAAATACCAGTACAGTAATTGTTTGACGTGAAACATAGCAGCGTAATGTCCTTAATACAAATACCAGTACAGTAATTGTTTGACATGAAACACAGCAGCGTAATGTCCTTAATACAAATACCAGTACAGTAATTGTTTGAAGTGAAACACAGCAGCGTAATGTCCTTAATACAAACACCAGGACAGTAATTGTTTGACATGAAACATAGCAGCATAATGTCCTTAATACAAATACCAGTACAGTAATTGTTTGACATGAAACACAGCAGAGTACCTTCCTTCATACAAATACCAGTACAGTAATTGTTTGACATGAAACACAGTGGCGTAATGTCCTTAATACAAATACCAGTACAGTAATTGTTTGACATGAAACACAGCAGAGTACCTTCCTTCATACAAATACCAGTACAGTAATTGTTTGACATGAAACATTGCAGAGTACCTTCCTTCATACAAATACCAGTACAGTAATTGTTTGACATGAAACACAGCGGCGTAATGTCCTTAATACAAATACCAGTACAGTAATTGTTTGACATGAAACAGAGCAGAGTACCTTCCTTCATACAAATACCAGTACAGTAATTGTTTGACATGAAAAACAGCAGCGTAATGTCCTTAATGCAAATACCAGTACAGTAAGTGTTTGACATGAAACACAGCAGAGTACCTTCCTTCATACAAATACCAGTACAGTAACTGTTTGACGTGAAACACAGCGGCATAATGTCCTTAATACAAATACCAGTACAGTAATTGTTGGACATGAAACACAACAGTGTACCATCCTTAATGCAAATACCAGTACAGTAATTGTTCACAAAAGTCAAAATGCTATTAGTACACAGTGCCTTCAATACAGAAGACAAAGTGTGCTTTCTTTATTTACCATATCTCTATATATGCTAAGAAAGGTCATCTGCGTGGATGGCTCCAATACTGTAGATAAAGCAGGTTTTCTTTATTTACCACATATTTTCATATGCTAAGAAAGGTCATTTGTGTTGATGCATTCCATGTTTGGTTTGTTAATTCAGAGCAGATATTCTAAATATACTGTGTTATTAACCTTGGTAAGTTTGCTCTTGGACATCTAACATTTTTTGTTATTTTATTTTAAAGGTATCAACTGTTTTTTTTTTCTTCTTCAAATATTTGTTTTGCCAACAATGGAACTCAAGGGAGGAATAAAAATCAATATGATGGTAGTCAGTATAATCAGATTTTTTAATTTATGTTGCATACAGAGATAGAAGGGGTGCATTTTGAACATTGTTTATAAGATGAAATAGTAGTAAATGTTATAGAGATAGAAGGGGTGCATTTTGAACATTGTTTATAAGATGAAATAGTAGTAAATGTTATAGAGATAGAAGGGGTGCATTTTGAACATTGTTTATAAGATGAAATAGTAGTAAGTGCTATAGAGATATAAGGGGTGCATTTTGAACATTGTTTATAAGATGAAATAGTGGTAAGTGTTATAGAGATAGAAGGGGTGCATTTTGAACATTGTTTATAAGATGAAATAGTGGTAAATTTTATGATTATATTCATTGATTTGTCAGTGCAGCAGTAAAAACTGTCATTCCATAAATAATGGGTTCAGTCTCCTATTAAGGAGATAAATGAGGGCTGACACAAAAGTAGGTTGACAACTAAAAACATGAATCATCAACTATAGGATTGTAAGATATACAGCCAATCACAAGTAATAATACAAATGGTATACATCCAGTCACAATTAATAATACCAATGATATACAGCCAATCACAAGTAAAAATACCAATGATATACAGCCAATCACAAATAAAAATACAAATGGTATACAGCCAATCACAAGAAATAATACAAATGATATACAGCCAATCACAAGTAAAAATACCAATGATATACAGCCAATCACAAGTAAAAATACAAATGATATACAGCCAATCACAAGTAATAATAAAAATGATAAACTGCCAATCACAAGTAATAATACAAATGATATACAGCTATTCACAAGAAATAAAACAAATGATATACTGCCAATCACAAGTAAAAATACAAATGGTATACAGCCAATCACAAGAAATAATACAAATGATATACAGCCAATCACAAGTAAAAATACAAATGATATACAGGCAATCACAAGTAAAAATACAAATGATATACAGCCAATCACAAGTAATAATACAAATGATATACTGACAGTCACCGATAATAATACGAATGATGGTTTACCTTTAAAAACAGGTGAAGAACACAAGTTTTACCATGCATGTACAGTTGAATCTGTCATAAAGATCACATATATTACCTACTTACCTCTCTTAATTATCCAGTTTGTCAAAGTCCAAAAAGACAATATTATGAAGAAATGCACATCTATTAAGCAGTTATCATATATACTCATTTATAAGTCAGGACCAACTGCAGACTGCATAGACCAAGATCTGCCATTGCATAATGCGCAGGCAGATCTAGGCCTATGCCATTTGGTAGTAGCAATCAGTGGAACAAACAACATAGACCCTGGTCTGCTGGCACATTATGTGACAGCAGATCAGGATCTCTGTTGTTTGCAATTGGACCCAATTTGTAAGCAAGTATATATGTCTTCAGAGGTCACTTTTGTCACATAGGTGACTGCTGAATACTGGTTTGACTGAATAAGTTGAGGCCTACATTGGAAAACTAGTTTATTGCCAAATGTGTTGCCTCATTAAATATGGTATTGATAAATAAATAAATAAATCATATATAAACAAAAAAGAAGCACAAGGTCTTAGAAAGATTGGTAAACAATACTATCTGCAAACAAGTTTGCCTAATTCCAAATCTCATATATTTTTTATCATCATATCAGTTTGTAAACACGTTGACTTTAGCTTCACAAGATGACACATTTCATACCAGTTCTTAAACTCATTGACTCTAGCTTCACAAGATGACACATCTTCTGAAAATAAAGAGAAAACACAAGGTTTATCAAAGTTACTGACAGAAATCAATAATCTTATGAAAGAGAAATAGTGCCAAAGAAAGCTCAATAATCTTATGAAAGGGAAATAGTGCCAAAGCTCAATAATCTTATGAAAAGAGAAATAGTGCTAAAGCTCAATAATCTTATGGAAGGGGAAATAGTGCCAAAGCTCTTATGAAAAGGAAAGTGCCAAAGCTCAATAATCTTGTGAAAGGGAAGTAGTGCCAAAGCTCAATAATCTTATGAAAAGAGAAATAGTGCTAAAGCTCAATAATCTTATGAAAAGAGAAATAGTGCTAAAGCTCAATAATCTTATGAAAGGGGAAATAGTGCCAAACCTCAATAATCTTATGAAAGGAAATAGTGCCAAAGCTCAATAATCTTATGAAAAGGAAATAGTGCCAAAGCTTGAAGGAAGCTTATGAATAAGATCAGTATATAACTAAACACAAGGTAAATGAAAGTAAAGCTTAAAGATCAAAGGAATAGAAAGCTAAAATATTTAGCAAGCATATTTTTGAAATATTTGATAAAGATACTGTAAAAAAGTGAGGAACAAGAAATTTTCCTTTTGAGTAATACTCCGTAATATGCTTATGCTAGGTCAGTTTTTATATTGTGTTCATAATTGGTATAACTCTCTCTAGGATTTTTAAAATAGAAGTCCATGACTGCATTTTTGCAAAAACTTAGAGTTCAGTATATAGAAAACTTGAGATTAATTTCGAAAACTGAGAGTCCAGGAGAAAAAAAAACTGGAGATTTAAAAGCAGAGAATCTCATTTTTAAGAGCTCTGTATTGGCTTTGCTCAACAGCTATAAAGATACTTAATTTTAATTTAGTTTACCAACTTGTGTTTTTATCCATATTTTGTTTTATAAGGTGGAAGCTGAGATGGGGCAGCAGATTTCAGACCATGGATAATTATGAACTGATGGGAAAAGAAGAGACGAACAGAGCCCTGCAGGCCCTCCGAGAATACTGCAGACATGATGGAAATGGTGCAATACCACACCATCTTAGAGATAATACAAGGTATGAATAGCTTCACTCATTATAGATTGTCCTTAGTTTAAAACTCAAGCTTCATTTTCTGTTATAATAAATAAATCCAAGTGCTTTTAATTCTGTTTTCTTGCATTTGTTGCGTAAGCACAAACATCATATTGAAGCCAGTGGACTTTAGTAAAAATGATCAGTTATATTTGAGCATGTTTTTAAAAAAGAACTCTCTCAATCTTTTTTATCTTTTAAAATGACATGAATAATGTCTTTCAGTTAGAGCTTGAGCAAAGCTGTATTAAGTAAAACACGAGTTATTGGAAGTGTGAACATTTTTTGGGATAGAGTTTTTTTTTCTTCAAAATATTACAGAAGCCCCTTGATGTAGTTGATACTTTTTATTCTGGGTAAGTCTTAAAACATGACAAAAGTTTTTAGCAAGATTTCAAGGGTTCATCAGGAGCTGTTCACCTTTTTATTATAATTCCCTCTATGTGTGTATGTAGATAGTTGCATACATACATACGTGCATACCTGCCTACATATATACATACATACAAACAAATCCCATTGAGAAAATGAAGATGAAAAATCGTCCCAATTCTCATATAACTTTCAAGGACTTGTAAGGCATTACATAAATATATTTCTTTGCTCATTTTCAATTTTGCATTAAAACTTAGTTGAGGAAACTGTTACATAGTTTGTACACTTTGACTACTGAATACTGTTACATAGTTTGTACACTTTGACTACTGAATACTGTTACAGTTTGTACACTCTGACTACTGAATACTGTTACATAGTTTGTACACTTTGACTACTGAATACTGTTACATAGTTTGTACACTCAGACCAGTGAATACTGTTACATAGTTTGTACACTCAGACCAGTGAATACTGTTACATAGTTTGTACACTCTGACCAGTGAATACTGTTACATAGTTTGTACACTCTGACCAGTGAATACTGTTACATAGTTTGTACACTCTGACCAGAGAATACTGTTACATAGTTTGTACACTCTGACCAGTGAATACTGTTACATAGTTTGTACACTCTGACCAGTGAATACTGTTACATAGTTTGTACACTTTGACTACTGAATACTGTTTCATTTTAAGTGTAGATATGCTGTAGTAGAGCGTCATTTAAATGTCATTTCTTAATCCAATGCAAATAATAAAAGAAACACATGCAGTTTTCTTTTGCCTCTTATCAATTATGTAGCACAAAGTTTGTATAAACAAATAATAAAAAATATATACAGTATCTAAATCATATATTCTAAAGTTAATGATAGTTTAATTTTAGTTGATGATGCATGGATGTAGTTAAGAGGTTAAAGGTCAGTCTTGTCAAAAGTGAGCATGAGCTTGTTTTTTGTCTGGGTATATTGTACTTTTAACCGACAGTTTATCTTTTCTATTGTGGATACTACGCCTGTGATGTACAGATACCTAAGATTGCCTGGTAATTACTATTTATTGGATATTTTAACTGACAGTTTATCTTTTCTATTGTGGATACTACATCTGTGATGTACAGAAGATTGCCTGGTAATTACTATTTATTGGATATTTTAACTGACAGTTTATCTTTTCTATTGTGGATACTACGTCTGTGATGTACAGAAGATTGCCTGGTAATTACTATTTATTGGATATTTTAACTGACAGTTTATCTTTTCTATTGTGGATACTACGTCTGTGATGTACAGAAGATTGCCTGGTAATTACTATTTATTGGATATTTTAACTGACAGTTTATCTTTTCTATTGTGGATACTACGTCTGTGATGTACAGATACCTAAGATTGCCTGGTAATTACTATTTATTGGATATTTTGGCTGTTATTTTGGAATGTAGCCAATCTCATACACACAGACTTGCCTTTTATGGTTTTCTTTGACTTTATCTAAGCTGAATCTGATTGTTACACTGTCATTGGACCTTATTTGTTAAACATTGGTAAGTGCAAGGCACCAGGACTTGGTGAAAAATTTCAGAAAACAAATGGAATATGAAATGAAGTGCATCTGTAATAGAGTGATTATATGAAGCAGTGCATGCAGAAAACAAATGGAATATGAAATGAAGTGCATCTGTAATAGAGTGATTATATGAAGTAGTGCATCTGTAATAGAGTGATTATATGAAGAAGTGCATCTGTAATAGAGTGATTATATGAAGTAGTGCATCTGTAATAGAGTGATTATATGAAGTAGTGCATGAATAGATATATACTTCTCCTCCTTCCTTGTGCCAAATCAAAACTTGGAAATATTGGGGGGGGGGGGGTTTGTTTGTAGATGTGCGTAAAATGTAGAATTTTGATGATCAGGATAGGCAGGGTTTGGTGATGGAATGAGGAGTCAGTTCCTAAGAAAAATGTAGGAATATGCTGATAAGATGCCGATTTGTAGCTGTTGTCATTATGTTGTTCTTCATCAACAGGTTCCAGCAGTTTCTGGAAGGTGCGGATCATGTCGGAGAAACAGAACAGGAAGAGCAGATCCAAGAAAACAATGTTACTGCTTTGCGACAGGAGATCAGTTTCTATCTCATTTTAACTATTTGTTGTATCTTTGTGATGTTTATTTATGAATTTTATTAATTAGCAAGAATATATCTTGTTGGCAAGAGATCGCAGTTATATTTTGAAACAAGCTTTTGCATATTTGTAATGTTTTACTGTTTTCAAGTTTAATGATAAGTATATTTTAAAAATATACATTTATGTCTGTCATAATGCCTGTCAGTTGAGGCCATGTATGTATGTATGTATGTATGTAATTATGTATGTATGTAGCATTTTAAATGCAAAATTACAAGTTAATGCTGTTAGTAAGGAAAGCAATAACATTTCTATGCTGGTTTTTGTGGACTTGTCTGTTTCTGTTATTTGTATGAAAGCTTAATCATAGGCACATGTAAAAATAATTGGAATATTTATGATATGCACCAGTATATATATATAGACACTATGTACATATAAATATTATGAATTTTTGTTACAAGGGCCTTTAAGTTTAACGTACTTGGTCATATATATGCTGCAGGGAGGTAACCCAAAATACATATCATGAAGACAAAGTATCTAGTATTTGACTATGTATAGGCTGTGATTGTGAAAGGCAGGGAACCATTAAAGGGAGGGAACCATTAAAGGGAGGGAACCATTAAAGGGAGGGAACCATTAATAGAGTTTGCACTGCATAATCAACATTCATTTTGGGCTAGACAAATTCACTTGTCCAATTATCCTAATGAGTGGTAGTGGTTAAGGACAAGTAACGTTTTCTATAAAACAGCAAGAAACTATAGCCTTGGTATGGACTTTTGTCTTTCAGCAGCAATTAAAATTTTGAAAGGTGTGTTCTTATTTTATATTACTTCACCATTCCTTACAACAACAGATAATATTGGTTGTTATATGTTTTTATTGTGGTCAGCCTTTCTTTTGTATAATAAAGAAATCAATAACATAAAAAGCTGTAAAATTTGAATGAGAGACTTTGCTTCTGTAAATATAATTGGATGGAGTAGAATTTACCAAGATGATTACCCATTCCACGTGCAACCAGCTCTTTGTATTATGCATGCAGATGAATTATCCCCATTTTAATGCTGCCTCTGCTTTTTGTACAAGAAATATGTTTTTACAAAAAAATATAATTTAATTAAAATTGTTCTTGAAAATTTACATAAGAATGTAAATAAAAAAAAACAGCAACATTTGCTGACATATTGAATGGTTCAGTTTGCAAACAGTAAACAGTTTTCTAGCAAATGTTGATCACTGGCGCATGGAGCAAATTTGTTATGGGCAGCATGCGCTCAGTAGGAAATTAAGCCGGAGGCGATTCAAGGGTAATTATAACTGATGCTCTGGCCCAAATCAATGTGTGTCATAAAAACGCACAGGTGTCAGAAATGGGTCAAATTTAAATTCCAAGCATCAAAACCCGAGGGAACACATCTATTGAGAACCCGGAGTGTGTCACTACAGCATTGGCACACCACTCCATGTGATAATTACTGGCATCATGTGTCATTTGATCCACAAACATTATCTCATTTTATTTATTTATTTTTTTTTTTTTGGAAAATATGTAAATAACAAAAGCTTGGAACTGAAATAGTGATATAATTAATTTCATTTCACTGTTTTGTATTCTCTCAGATAAATTTGTAGAGTTTTTAGTAAATTTCCATGAGTTTTGCAATAAATTCAAAGTGTTTTAAAAATTAAACCAATTTTTTTAAAATTCAAGGTAACCATTTAAATGAAAGCATTTTTTCAAGGTTGTATGAACCATGGTTCAGCATTTTAACTTTGTGCTTAATTCATAACTGCCATCTAATATATAAAAAAATTTCTGTAAATTTTTTTATATTGCATTGAATTTCTGTTCCTCCAAAGCAGCAGAACAATGGAAACTATCAATCTCTTGATGTAGAGGGTCTGTCAAGTGGCTTCTTTATACAGTAGCACCTGTCTTGAAAGACCATTCTTTCTGCCAAAATAAATCATGGTCTCTCAAGACAGGTGGCCTCTTATGACAAGTCATACCCCCATATTATCAATAAATCTGTGCACTGAGGCATTGGTGAAGACAGGTGGTCTCTCAAAGCAGTCGTGAGTCCAGGACTAAATTTTTGAAAAAAGCAGAAGTCCCAACCATAAAAATAGGAGTTCCAATTATGTTCCTAAAGACTTGAATGCATTGAGTTTAAAGAAGGTTGTCTTCAAAATAATACTGAAATTATGTGATTATGTGAATATAAGTAACAAACTGTTCAATACAACAACAGATCAAAATGAAAATGTAACCTTTATGAACAATTAAAGAGCTCTCCAAATATGTAACCTTTATGAATTTTTCTCAGATTAATCTGCAGAAAGTCTGTCACAACCTCCAGTGGGGTATTTTACCATTTTATTGCAAACTGTGTCACACGCATCTGTAAATCTTCAAGCATATGTCAGTATTTTTGTGCTGAGAGTTACATTTTCAAATTTTACTGCAATTTTCATTCATTAAAAGGAAGATAAGATTTTATTCAACTATCAGTCCAATAATATAATGGATTATGACTGATAAAACAAAGAAACAAACAATGGGCAATTTGTACAAACTGACACTGGTGATCTGATGAGTTACTTATTATTAAAGAAGCATTTATATATGGAATAATGAGTGACAAAATATCTACATGCATTTGATAAGAACATATGAGATAAAGTAATTTTTCATGAATATCCACAGGATTAAAACCAGGGACAAATAAAGAAATATTATCAAAAACAAAGCTCTAAAAAGGAATTTTAATAAACGGAGTATTTTACTCCCTGGTTTGGAACTAATTGCATCATTTTTGTAATTGGATGGATTTTTGTGAACACATCAAAACTTACACTATGATATTGAGCTCAATCATCAAGCTATTAATCGTGCCTTTTTGAATGTGTGAAACAGCCTAATGATCAAGACTAGTTCAGGATGGCTCTTTGTGAGTGGGTGTTGTCACAGTGATCAGATACTATCATTTCAAATGTGCAAAGAACAACTGAAACTTTAACTGATAGCATAGTTTATATTGACTAAACACATCATCATACAACATGGATTTTGCTTATGGCAGGAGCAATATGATGACAGTTTGGGACTAAATTCTAAAATAAAATTATTTTGTGTAATTTGTATGCATTAAAAATTTCTTTACGTGTTTTTTTTATCAAACTGTCTGCGAGAAATAAGCAGATATTCAGCATATCTTGAGCTCAGCAAAAGATGACCTCTTAAAGTATAGTATTTCACACACTAGTATAAAAAGTGGAATTCATCTTCAAGTTCTAATGTGCAAAAGAATTTTTGCATATATAAAGTTTGAAGCAAGTCTGAAAAAGTGGCTAGAATACAATCAGTCAAGCGGTATAATTCTTTATGCTAGTATGAAGCAAGTTTTAAAAAGTGGCTAGAATACAGTCAGTCAAGCAGTAGAATTCTTGACACTAGTGCCTAAAATAGTTTTCTCATTATATTACCAATTCTTTAGGTTACTTGTTAACATGTTTTGAGCAAACTTCTGAGCAAAGATTATTGCAAAGAATCTGATAAAGACCATCTCAGCTACAACTTCTAAATTTATACAATTTGTGTATTAGAAGCCATGACTTTTAGAAAACTGTGCATATGACACTTTTGATGTGATCTGAATGACCTTGTAAAGCAGAGGCAGAATCTGATCTTTGAACTAAATCTTCAGTGTCTTTACCTTTTGTGTGAATATTCAACAGGGCTTGAAATTAGCAATTGCCCGCTAGCCCAAAGCTAGTACATTTCTTGTTTGACTAGTAATTCTCATAATTTTAATAGTCTGATGGCTAGTAAAATTTCAGTTGACACCAGTCAGCATTTAGTTACGTTATCATACCAAATTTTCAAAAATCTGAATGAACAGATGATGTCCAAGTTCTCTCCGAGCTAATCATGTAAATTCCCAGGATTCAATTGCTCCCCTAGAGGGTTAGAACAAATTAGGATTTTACAGATCGTATTTCAAAACAAGGCTGTATAAATTTACCGATTTTGTTAGATTAATTAGGTAAAGTTGTATGTCAAAGACTGTTGGTCAGAGTTTCCTCTGACCTTTCCTACCCCTTTTTAGATATTTTGACATTAATGTTGGAGTGTGAGGTCAGAGTGCATTGCCTTTTGAAAAGTTGGAATTCGCCGAAACCACATAGTGTAGGCATAGGGTAGCTGCTTATTACTGGGCCTAGAAAAGTTTAGGAACCTTACATCGGGGCCTACCCACATAAAATCAATAGGAAGATGATTTATCTTCTCAGGAATTGCAAGTATAACATTTGTTATGTCTTTAATTCATTGACAGACGAGACGAAACTATTGTGTTGACGAAGTATGACCTAGTTCTCACCATTTGCATTGCTGGTCACATGACTATGCAATCTCGCAGCCTTCATATCCATGACATCAGAGGTCCAATAGTCACGTGATACCAACAAGAACCCCTTTCCAATGTTGAACGAAAAATTCGAAAATATTAAATGAAAGTCACTTAATGTTTTTTAGAAAATGAAAGACACATAATTTTCACCGTACTTATTCTGACACCCCCCGCCCCACCCCTTCCCCAGGTATATGTCACTGTTGCAGCAACCAGGAACACGGTAGTCATGTGATACTAACATAAACTCCATTGACATGTGCTCTGCCTGATGAATCTATCAATGATTAAAAGACATAATGAATGTTATACTTGCAATTTCTGAGAAGATAAATAAAAATTCCTATCGATTTGATGTGCGTAAGACTCGATGTAAAGTTGTTTAAATTTGCCAGGCCCTGTTGTAAGAGGCTACCCTATGCCGATACCAAGCGGTTTCGGCAAATACCAACTATTCAAAAGCCAATGAGCTCTAACCTCATGCCCCAACATAAATGTCAGAATATCTAAAATGGGGTAGGAAAAGTCAGAGGAAACTCAGACTAAAAGACTCTAAACCAGACTTATGAACTTGTCAAACTGCTATTCTGTGCCATGGTGATCAAAATCCCTATTATGATTAACCATTCCATCTTTAAAGGATTAGCATCATGGAGAGACATATTTTGTTCAAAGGTTCATATCTGTTGTGAAAACATGCACATTGTCTATATTTGTCTATATTACTATAATGAGATATATGTTCACCCTGCTTTCCCTGCTTTCACTATAACACACTGAGTACTGCTTAAATTGTCTGTCTATGGAGTTACAATACGTAACGACCAGTGTGAATGAGGTGCTTGTATTTTTCTTTTATTAAGTTTTTTTTTGTTTTTTTTTACCGGATGATGAGGAGGTAACTCAAAATTGATGCCAAATTATTGAATTAATGGATAAATCCTGTGCAAAACAAAGCACCTGTTGTGCCTATATTTGGTGAAACTTAGACAATCCAAGCTAAATAATTAGAAATTCTCACTTTTCTCAATCAAAAATGAAAAAAATTAAAACCATGACTGATTTAGCAAGAAAATAGTAAGCCTAATATAAATGAATGCTGAAAAATATGTAATTTTGTCATGATTTGCACACATTCTAGGCTGGATTTGGTTGCCATGGCAACCAACCATTTCATCCCCTGTATGCTAAAATAAAGTATACCCAATATCCATCCAGTGTCCACAACAAATTTCCCACTATAAAGAAAATTATTATTGTACAAGAAGTAAACTCAAAAGTGATGCCAAATTATTGAATTAATGGACAAATCCTGTGCAAATCAGGCAGTCCAACCTCCAGACTGATGTGCAGTAAAGGGTTAAATATGTTTACTGAAATATAGTTTTTTAAAGTTAATTTCTAGAGAATCATTGTTCTTATTGTGAACTTGTGCTGGTAGTGATTATCTTCAAGTAACTTTGGTGGTTTTCTAAAGCAAGATTTGTACGTCTGAATTATGAATGATTGTGATATTTAAGAAATAAAAGAGTTGTTAATCTAGATACATGTCTGACATTGTTTTATGTGAAGCACTAGTGAAGATTCAGCAGGACTAGTAAATTTCTCAATGAACTTGTCCTTCTGGCTACAAGGACATTTTTTTGTTAAATTCTAGCCCTTTTCAGTAATTGAATGACACAAGAGAAGGTATTAAGAAAACAGCTTCATGGAAGATAACAGAAAATATCATTATCTTCTTTATGCTTATTTCATTAAAGCAACATAGGTTTTGAAAGAATATTGACTACAGTGTCTACCGGTACATACTATTTTGAAATTGTACAATCTCTGGTTTGCTTAAAACTCGTGCATGAATGGTATACAGCGACATCGTATTACCACAGCATTTAAGCATTTCAGAGAATAGCTGTCAGCATGCTTCACATCTGAATGGCCCATATGTAAACATGTACTCAAGAAGTTAACATAATGGTAAAGTTTAACAGTTCAAAGAAATAGTCTGTTCATAGTAAAAAAAACATTCTAAGATTTCCCGAACATTTACAAATTTAAGTAAGTATTCAAATCCCATTCATACCATATCCAATCCTTTTTTGTACTTTTCATTTATAAAATTGTGCTGAGCAAAAATATCATCAAATTGTCTGATTCACAATTTAAACAATACAAGCATAATTGGTGACATGACTTAAGCTCCTTGATAAAAAATTGTCATGTAACTTGTGTTGGGGGCCCATTAAGGTTGTATTGTCAAGCTCATGAGTTTTGTTACAGTTTGGGTTCTTAGATCAGTATTATAAACGAAAGTTAATGAACCCTGTCATACCTTCAGATTCTTAACAGGTGATTTCTAAATATGGGGCATTCAATTTAAATTTATGGGGGTTGGGGTTAGCTGCAAATATGTCATGTAATATAACATAAGAATATCATAAATCATAATTATTTAATGGACCTACTAAAACTTGAGCATACAAAGATCTTAATTAAATTTCTGAATTTAATTTTGAAAATGTTTATTAAATGTGTTGCTTTTACCCATTTTTAAAATTTTTATTTTTACTTTGATACCATACTACCGATGGTCACTGTATTTCTCAACTGTTGTGGTAATAGGATGTTCTCTTTAGAGTGCCTCCTGTTAGTGGTCACCCCGGAATACCCAGCACTCTGGCAGACGCGTCTATCAGAAATGAAAATCATTCACCGTGACCAATGCCTCACACGCTGATTACTGATGAAGTAGGATAAAAGTGAAAAAGTAAGTATACTGAAAATGTTTTGGTATGTTTTCTAAGTATTAATGAGGTAATTGGATGTACCAGCCTACTATATATCATCTGAAGTAGATGATCATCTGAAACGTGTTATGAGACTATAAATAAAAACTGCATTATACACTGAGATTTGGAACATTCTTTTAAGGAATAATTTAAAGATAAAGAAATGAAGCAAACAAAAGAAACTTAAGACAACTAGTTAATTTTTGGTTGATCAAATGAAAAGTATGCATTATTATTAGAATTTAACAGAACCTCAGCACAATAAATGACTATTATGTGCTGATTCAAAGTTCTAAAAAGTTCAATATAAAGAATTGCAAAGAAAATGATTTAGGAAGATAAACTCTTACAAATAAATGTAAACGTGAAGTATCCTGGACTACCCTATTTTGATGCACTTTAGAACTTACTTTCACTTTTTCAGAAATATACTCCTTTCATAGTGATACCTCTCATTAGTATAGAAACATTAGTTATTTTAGCAAAGCATGCATAAAAAATGACAATGATATATTCCCTAATACTCTTCCTTGCATGCTTTCAACCAGACGACCCCTCGTTGGAAAGTTTGTGTATTACGTCACCCATTATGACGCACTTCACAGAAGTCTATTCTATTAGTGACACCATTGTACATAAGCGTGGAGAAAAAAAACTATATTACAGAGGAACATCAATAGGACATAGAAAACTCAAGTTTATGGGAAAAATTACAGACGGAAATTTAACTTGGCATTCCTAAGCTTTTCTTACATTTATCATTAATTTGGTTTTGGTACAGATTTTGTCTCGAAAGGAAAAAGAATCAAATTTGGAAAAATCATGATGATATTATTATAAAATTGTGTAGTTATAATTATAAAATAATTAGATTCAGCATGTGACCTTTTTCCCAATATTTAATTAGCATTGTGAACACGCAGAACCTCAGTCTTTGAATGTACTGTTTTTGGAACATCAAAACTGTTTTGCATCCTTCACAACTTATTTATCCAGATTGCAAATAATCGAAGACAGAAGACATAAAATTACAGGAGAAGGTTTTATTTTCATTATTTATCATTCGTGCCATTATCAAACAAATCTTTAAAAAATAAATTGGTCAAAACAAGTTAAATATCAAGAATGTATTAAAAGATTATTGAAAATGTACTGTTAAAGTAAAATTGCTTAATTATCAGATAAAAAATCCTAATACTTTGATTTAAATAAGCAAAAATGTAAAGGATACTAATTTAATTATTAAATATATCATAAAAGTATATGTTTCTTGTAAATTTCCACAAATTATAATAACAAATAACCACCTCTGAAAATCAGTTTTGACACATCCACATGAAACTGTATAACATTGTACACCTTTCTAAACAGTGTTACTGATGCAGTTATCAGCTGTGAGTCACTTTGCTAACACATGTTGAGTAGCAGACTGGATGCCTATTATGACGGGAAGTTGATTTGCCCCGTCAGAATAGTTAGTAAGGATTTTTATGATGACTTGCTGGTTGACAAAAAAAGATTGAGTGAAATGGCGTTTTTTTTCATGGTATGTGTCGTTGTTTCATTTCACAACCGATAAGGATAGGATTTCTACAAATTTTTCTGTCTGTATGGCTCGATGTACATTAATGTTGTGACGTCATTGAAAGATGCGTTCTCTCGAAAACTGGGAGTTTATGACACTACGTCAAAATTGGGTAGTGTCAACATAGGGTGTGGGACGATACTACAAGACAAGAGATACAAATGCTAAAATTCTGTAAAATGTACTTTGTATAAAACAAAAGATATGCTTAAAAATATAAAATCATTAAAATAAAAAAAGGTTCAAAATTTGTTATTAAACATGTATTCGCTCAAAAATTCCCAGATTTTCTCTGGTTGTACATCATTATAATGTTCTTTAATCGAGTTCAAAATAATAAAAAATACTTCTGTCTCACTATGTGGATGTCAATACACTCGACAAGAATGTGTACTTGTTTCACCCTTCAGAAGGTATCCATGAGTCAGGTATGTATGTCCTGTACGCGATTGGCATAATACTATGAAGAGTCAAAAGAAAAGGTATGCAGAACTATACTTTGTTGATTTTATCTGCGGTGGAATCCTTGAATGCCCTCGACGAATAAACCATATGCAACAGTTAAACAAATCAAAGAATGATGTACAAAAACCGTTAGGCGAACACAATTTTTGACAACTTACCCAAAACGGAAAGTTAAATAAGAACTGAGTATATTTCACAAATGGACTAACGAAAGTGTCACCTTTCGCACAACAAGCCATGTTGGTTTTTCATATAATTCACTCTATAAATTATGTATTTCCGATTTTTGATAAACATGTATGGTTCTCTTTTGCATACGCCCTGCACCCACAAGGAAGTAAACAGCGAAATAAAATGTACAAAGGTAGTGTCTGTTATTGAACCAGTCTATAAATACAACGGGGAAAATATTAATTTTATCTATAGGGAATTACTTCCATCCATTGACTGTTAATCTTGAATGTGTTTTAGTTATAACTCTACTTTTCGGTCTTTACTGACAAAGCACGATGGGAATGAAATTCTTTTTCATACATGTAACTGCTAAGGAAACTACCAAAACAGTGTATCATAATAACATAATCATACCGTCCATGATAAACAGTTTTAGCAGTAACTTTGTTTTTCCTCATATGTGAAATAGTGCAAATAAATTTTAGATCTGGGAAAAACGTTTGGCTTTTTCATCATATTTTTTTTCTTTAAAACTGTATATGTAATAAAGAACTGCATGTTCAAAAGGATTTTTGCACAAATGTAAATATCTCGTTTCACACGTGGATTTTTGTCAAATATTTACATTTTTTTTTTACATATTTGAAATAACAATATTATTATGTGAAACCAGCTGCAATTACTAAAAAAGAAACAGCACATCAGATGAATTATTAATTTTGCATTAAAATGTCAATATTTATTAAATTGTACAGATTTGATAGTGATGTGTGTAGGTTTCTAAACTGTTGGTTGCTTGTTTATTTAAACATTTATTTCAAGCTTATTATAGCGTGACATCGATATTTGTGTGGGAAAATATTTTGACCATGACAGATTTATGTAAAAGCTAAATTGGATACTGTTACATAATGTCCATGCTACAAGGCATGATAATTTTAAAAAATATCGTTGATACTTATGAATGATAAAAAACATCACTGATTCCGATCATTGAGTATTCTTTTTAACCTTTTATTCTTTGGGATCAAATACTCATTTTTATGATATCCATTATATATCTTCTAATTCCAGTTTTGATATCAAGAACACATTTTAAATTCTCAAAGTAACTCTTTATATGGAAAACAAAAGTAATACTTGAATAAATGTGAATTTTATTATAATGTATTTACAGAATTCTTTCAACAACGTATGGAGGCTTCATATTACTCTCTATTTATTTTCTGAATCTGATATTTTGACATCAATGAATAATTAAAATCATAAATACTTGACATCAATGAATAATTAAAAACACAAATACTTGATATCAAAGAATAATTAAAATCATAAATACTTGATATCAAAGAAACCAATTAGCAACATAATTTATTTGAATTTTAAAAACTAAAGTTATCGACTCAATGTTATTTTTTAAATGACACAAAACAAGTGAATTAATTAATGATAACACAATATTGATTAACATGTGTAAATATATTCACATTTTTAGTAAGTTTGAACACACACACACACACACACACACACACACACACACACACTACCATTTCATAGCTGCTACTTGAGCTGAAATATTAGGTAATTCCAGTTCCTTCGTACTGCGTGCAGTGAAATTAGAATTAGAAGCAAAAACCAGGAATGTATCTCTTGGTAAAACTTGCTAAAGGAACATTCTTTAACTAATATGTGTTTCATTCTATAAACTGTAGTCCTGAGTTAAGAAAGAATGTATTATTAACAACTGACTTTCGGTCAGTTTAAAAGCAGAATATTTGTTGGTTACGATTCAACGAATTTCCTGAGCATCAATACTTCATTGTAGTACTTGAGGGATCTGATTGTATGGAATGATCGAAATTCGATATAAATTAAATTTGATATGGTCACCTGAATATTGTCTGTATACATGATATAAATACTAAATAACAAACTGTACGTCCATAAACATTCCTCTGGTCAGGGTAAATAAAAAGTCCAGATAATTAGTGTACAGAAGTCTTATGGTCTAGTGAATTCGAAAATTCCGTACTAACATCCTTTGACAGATAATTGAATCTGTATTTTATTTACCCAGTATGAATATGTATGGAGAACCACTCAGTCTGTATATAATTTACCCAGTATGAATATGATTGGAGAACCACTCAGTCTGTATCTAATTTATACAGTATGAATATGTATGGAGAACCACTCAGTCTATCTAATTTATCCAGTATGAATATGTATGGAGAACCACTCAGTCTGTATCTAATTTACCCAGTATGAATATGATTGGAGAACCACTCAGTCTGTATCTAATTTATACAGTATGAATATGTATGGAGAACCACTCAGTCTGTATCTAATTTACCCAGTATGAATATGATTGGAGAACCACTCAGTCTGTATCTAATTTATACAGTATGAATATGTATGGAGAACCACTCAGTCTGTATCTAATTTACCCAGTATGAATATGATTGGAGAACCACTCAGTCTGTATCTAATTTACCCAGTATGAATATGCATGGAGAACACTCTCAATCTGGTCGCAAAATATTGCATTTTTAAAATTCTTGACCTGAAACCTGGGATTTGGCATTTTGCTCCACAAAGACTAAAACACTAGTACATTCACCGCTTCTAGGATTTAAGATTTCGAACATCTGTAGACTTCTTAACTGCGCCCTTCGGCGTCTCTCTCTCTCTCAATAAATTAAAGTATATTATAAGTATAAATAAGAATATATGCCCCACTTTACTATACGGAGACAGAGAGACAGAGTCATATATAAGTTATT
The DNA here is from genome assembly GCA_029931535.1 of Margaritifera margaritifera. Taxonomy (NCBI): domain Eukaryota; kingdom Metazoa; phylum Mollusca; class Bivalvia; order Unionida; family Margaritiferidae; genus Margaritifera; species Margaritifera margaritifera. The sequence goes on from JAQPZY010001620.1 coordinate 5,646,464, forward strand.
TATCGATGTCTGTGCTTTGGAGACGGATATTTCATGCCACAAGATGTTCAATGTTACTATAGCACCGTTTGTACTTTCGGTTCGTTGCTAACCATGAGCCTCGTCACATCACTGTTGGTTATCTGCAGCTGTTTTAGCTCAGTAACCTCCGATTTTGTGGACCATTATGCCACTATGTGTGTCTGTAGGGATGCTGAGCCGAAGGAAGTTGAATCAGCCTATTTGCACCTTGTCGAACTATTCCAGCAAGACAAGAAGGGAGAGAATGAGGTCAGTAGGTCTTCTACTGGCGTGACTTGTTCTTTAGACTTTAGTTTTCTGTTGTATATTTGTTTTTTTGATTATTTGTTTGTGTTTTAAGTCTCTAGTTCTTTTCTCGTTAACTTTGTTGTAACTGAGACTAACATCTAAATCCAATCTATCTGGAGAGTTGCGGATTTACAGGGAAGTCTTTTCCTGTACGGATTCGCATCGTCGTTTGTTTCTATTGCGTTTTGCTAGAATTCGATGCGAAATCCGTAAATGGATTATGGGATTATGGGTTAAAGAGGGGGAAGAAGGACTGGGTGTCTGTGTGGTGTGGGGTGAATAGTCAATCATTTTGGTCAAAATTTTCTTTTTTCGGGATATTGTTCATATTAACTTTCAATTGCCCTCCGATTTGGCATTTAGCTACCCAATCACAGCTTTATTTTAAAAAAAAAAAACATTAATACTGCCTAAGCTCTGGACAAAAGATTGATAAAACAAAAATACATATTTGAATCGTCTCCCTAACGCTCCTATCTAAAGTGAGCTCAAAGTGGTCAGATATATCCACTTTGGTAGCTTCATTGTTTTTGTCATTCATCCAATCTTTCCACCATATTTTCATTTTTCCTTATTTCCAGGAGAAAACAGCGATTAGAGGATGTATGCATGAGTAATTAAATCCGCTTTATATATCTTTATTTAGTTAGTTCCCTTTCCCTTTCTTAAATAGAAACCTCTAATCACTATCTTGACCCATTTAGATGGATTGATGTCATTATGTAGGTCTTTATCTGCCTTTCAGATTGCTGATGACTGGTCTTTTCGGTACAATATATGTGCGGTTTTGTTAGTCAATATCTCATGACAAAAATACACCAGCTCTATATATAATTGGTGTGACTGCCATATATATATATATATATATATATATATATATATATATATATATATATATATATATATATATGTGTGTGTGTGTGTGTGTGTGTGTGTGTGTGTGTGTGTGTGAGCTTAAAAAGAAAAGAAGAGATCGATATAAATATGTTTTTACTTAAGCTCATATCCATTTGTGCAGCATGATATTGAATCGTATTTCAAACTTTTCTTCGTAATGATTGACAACTGCCTTATGATAGAAGCTTTCGTTTTTTCTTAAAGTACAGAATGGCCATGTAAGTGTTTATTATTATTTTTCTTCTATTATTATTTTTCTTAAGTCTCTCCATCTCCACTCCCGTCTCTCATAAGACATGAAAAGCTTGAGCATTGCCTCACTTGATGACTTGTGCTGCTTCATGGCTCAGTATACAGCTGGGACTTGAATTACACGGGGATATACCTCTCCTTCTCATCCTCACTAGATATCTCTTTCGAGCCACTGATGCTTCCAGTGACTTGACACATTGTCTTACAATACCTAATTTGTACAACACATTGCATCTGTATTTATCTACAAACATTATGAAATATCTTTGCATTTGTAAAATATATGACATTGTACTCTGTGGTAGTTTTAATGGAAAATTGCGACGAAAGTAAAATCGTTGAGTTCATTTAAAATTTTGCTTATCGATCAACGGTATATATTTTTGTAAACCACTTTGCACTTTTGTATCTATAATAGAGGAACGAAGCTTATACTAGTTGGTGCTTTATTCAACAGGTATTGAAAATGTTCTGATATTACTTTTATTTGATAACCTTTTCACTTTATCTAGTTTTTCCAATTTTAAAAAGAAGTAACAATTCAGACTTCGGGAATTTTTTTTAATAATACCATTGAAGAATTTGACGTTCTATTAATGCAATTTAAAGTGACTTTCAAAATTTGATTCCGAACGAGAATGATAAGCAAAAACATTCCACCTATCACAACAACATCCCACCTATCAGAACACCAAATTTTATCTTTGGAAACCTTTCTTAAAGGTAATAAAGTTCCAGGTAAAATGTCACAGGTAATTGGTACCTTGCTGTCCCTTTGACAGCAGTGACTGCGGGCTTAATTTCCATATCAATAGGGAAACAGACAGAAGTTCAGAAAGGGCGTACCTTGCTGTCCCTTCTGATAGCAATGATTGCGGGCCTCGTCTCCATATTAATAGGGAATCAGACAGAAGTTCAGAAAGGGCGTACCTTGCTGTCCCTTCTGATAGCATTGATTGCGGGCCTCATCTCCATATTAATAGGGAATCAGACAGAAGTTCAGAAAGGGCGTACCTTGCTGTCCCTTCTGATAGCATTTATTGCGGGCCTCATCTCCATATTAATAGGAAATCAGACAGAAGTTCAGAAAGGGCGTACCTTGCTGTCCCTTCTGATAGCATTGATTGCGGGCCTCATCTCCATTTTAATAGGGAATCAGACAGAAGTTCAGAAAGGGCGTACCTTGCTGTCCCTTCTGATAGCATTTATTGCAGGCCTCATCTCCATATTAATAGGGAATCAGACAGAAGTTCAGAAAGGGCGTACCTTGCTGTCCCTTCTGATAGCATTGATTGCGGGCCTCATCTCCATATTAATAGGGAATCAGACAGAAGTTCAGAAAGGGCGTACCTTGCTGTCTCTTCTGATAGCATTGATTGCGGGCCTCATCTCCATATTAATAGGGAATCAGACAGAAGTTCAGAAAGGGCGTACCTTGCTGTCCCTTCTGATAGCATTGATTGCGGGCCTCATCTCCATATTAATAGGGAATCAGACAGAAGTTCAGAAAGGGCGTACCTTGCTGTCCCTTCTGATAGCATTGATTGCGGGCCTCATCTCCATTTTAATAGGGAATCAGACAGAAGTTCAGAAAGGGCGTACCTTGCTGTCCCTTCTGATAGCATTGATTGCGGGCCTCATCTCCATATTAATAGGGAATCAGACAGAAGTTCAGAAAGGGCGTACCTTGCTGTCCCTTCTGATAGCATTTATTGCGGGCCTCATCTCCATTTTAATAGGGAATCAGACAGAGGTTCAGAAAGGGCGTAGATACTAATCCGTGTGAAATTATAGTTATAATACACAACACGTTATAGTTTCGTCTAAAAATTTTATTTTCAAGTAGTGCTGGAAGTCTTTTAAGGAGCTTCTTTGCGGTTTGCATCTTTTCTGCTCTGCAAACCTTTTGTAATTAAGTAATTTGCTCTGGCATGTTGTTTTTTTTAGAGAAAAATAATTATTATTTTCTCGAGAATAACCTGCTTTTCTGAAAGGATTCTGAGCTGGAGGACAATACATAAAGTCATATATCTGCGAGATTGAGTTTTCGTTCACAGCCAGTCAAAAGCGACGTTTCAAAAGCAAAGTCCTTTGTGAGTAGTTGACAAACTGTTGTGATATCCTGGACATGATACAAATCATTTTGTAAGTCCTTTTGATAAGTATAGAAATTTCAGTATTGCCGTACTAAATGGGCACTGATACTTCATATTGATTAGCCTTTAGTTCACCTCTAAATTATTTGGGCGTAATTTTAGTCACCTGTAACGTTTACTTAGTAAATTTATTTATCTTTGCCTGTACTTCCTACATTAACTTCTGGTAGCAACAAGTTTGTCCGTGCTAAAAAGCCTTTTTCAAAGATATTTGTTTTAGCGTATGTGAAATACAATGATAACATTATTTATGGTCAAATAATTTTTGAATAACATATACCAATATGTTGTCATTACGTTCGTGTCACATCATTTTAAACTTAGTTTAAACTTTGTCTATTGTTTCTTAATTTCTAAACCTTTTAGTATAACTGTCACTAAATAAGTGTATAGGCCTATAATGCGTAGCTCCGACGAAACCAAATGAACGTAAATAATAAGAACTACTCTTGCAGTGTAAAATATGGACTCCGAAATTAATAACTTCATTCGTTAAACTCAAACTTGTTCCATCGATCATGACCAAGCAGTTCAAAACCGGAAGCCTCCAAGCACAGCGATAAATTTGGATTGCTAGTCCTCTAAACCATTTGCTTTTTCCAGCACTTTTAACGCTTTATAGAAGGGGAATTAATTTCATCATAGCTTGCATATGTAGAAGGTACTAACATCAACATGTAACATGTGCTCTGTGTATCTTGACGAGCTAGCTGGACAGTTGCAAATTGTAGTTTAACTCTATCCATAGGAGTATTTTCCAGTTATTTGTGATCAAGGTCAAATAATAAATGCCAACAAAGTGAAAATAAAAGGCTGGAAGGCATGTATTGGATCGTTCCAGAGATTTTTCCAATAGAGACCTCACATTTCTTTTGATTGAATTGGGAAGGTTAAATGCTTTCATTTAAGTCAAATTTCTCATGAGTTCTCAGTTGCACTATAGATCTTTTTCGGAAGTATCATTCCTTACGTTTGCGTTCTATATCAGAGCATTCAGGGTTAAACTCAGTCGGTGACATCTCGAAGGACCCATCTGACTGTTCAGTTAAATTCTAGTGGTTGACAAGTTTCGCGTTGATTTTTATCCCAAATGTGTATTTTGTGGCTATTCATTCATTTTTTTAAATCAACGGTTTCGTCAGCATGTTGGATGGCACAGATTTTGCACGTTAGAAGACAGATTCAATTTTTGGATCCATATCCTAACTTCTGATTGATAGTAAAGTTAGCTCTTGTAGCCGAACTTCGGAACAAGTTGGTCTCGAAAATATGATTACTGATGAGGCAGCGTTTTGTCTTTGCAATTGAATATGCCTGCATCAGTGGTATTGCTAGGGTGGCCATTGGTCCGGTTTTATACCGGACAGTCTTGTTTTCAGCTGCTCTGTCCCCTTCTTAACGTGATCGTTTATCCGTGTGTGCAAAGGAGTGTCCGTCAGTTACCACCCTAGGTATTGTCAGTAGTAACCTGGGCATGTACCAGATAGTCCTTGGGATTTTTAGGTCTAAAGTACAAATTAATTGGAACTTCATGAAATATACCCTTCATACTCTCGGAAGATTCGATCTAGTTCCAATACTTCCGAATGATTTGTTGTAAGTTTGTGGCATCGAAATTGTAAGTTACCACGATGGGGATACGTTTGTTGGTTTTCTTGGGTTCTTATTCAAAGAGGGTTAATCTATCGAGGATAGTAGTTTTGTCCATAGGCTCTTCAATGTATTTCCTTCTCTATCATCTCCTTCTAAGGTTTCCATTGAGCTCTCCCAGTCTGTTTTCAAGGGTAGCTAGATTGGAATAGATGCGTTAAGCCCGAACGCGCAGGTCGTAAAGAAGCTTTTTTATATTCCGTGCTTTAGGTGGCGCTCTCCAGTTTCGTACTTTGCATAGGGTTAGAAATTTAAAGAAAAAGAATTAGCCAGGGTTTCCTCACTGGCTGTCCTGGCTATTTAAAAAAGACCTTGTATATCTTAGGTATTGTTAAAAAGAACTTTGAATTCCCTTTATTTTGGTGTATGATTGATGGGTGAAATTTGGGTTATAGAGTATACAGCTTGGTCTTACTTAAGATGTGCACCTCTCAAAAAAACTGCTAGCTCCGCTTGGTCATTTTCACTTCCTGGACTTCAAAGGTAAATAAAAAAAAAAAGAGCCGATAACTTTTTTTACTTTTTGGATATTTTTTAATTCATTCATAGTACTTTCAGAGGCTGGTATTGTCTGCTCTGACAAAATTCGTTTCCCTATTTTAATAACTGCTGAAAATAGTGCACTTTTGACTAATTCAGGCTGATTTTTCGAGTACTTTGGAGCGGCCATTTTGTCCGCTGTGTGCTTAGATCATGTCCAGTTTCCACAAGTACAATATGTAAAGAAATTTCAGCCACAGTACATGAAAGTAACATAGAGGTATGCCAACATTCTCTCCATTGTGCATGTTGCAAATGCAAAATACTTCATCTTACACCTGTCACTCACTCAGAAGCATGTATTATCTGTAGAGCGCCCCCTTAGGTGACTTCTGGTTGGAAGCAGATAGTGGCGAGAGTCAGTTGCTTTGCAGTACAGATCAATTTCTATGTTCTCCTTTAGGAAGGTAGATTCGGTATCCAAGAATATAAAAATTGGTCTTGTTTGATGACTGCAACGTAAATTTAATCGTAGGGTAGAAGTCATTGCCGAATTCCAAGAATATTTTGAAATTGTCACCTGTATCGATACATTTTGATTTGATGTCAGTGAATCTGCACAAATTTAGATGTCAGTGAGATGTCTCGTTGACGAGTTTTAGTTTGAGTCTAGCCACGAAAATATTGGCGTACGAAGGTGATTTTTTTTAGCGCCTATTGCAGTTCCATTGATTTGTAAGAAGTGTTGGTTTTTTACACAAAATTATTCAACATAAGGACACGTGTTTAATGCTTGAACACATAGTCATTAGGAGGGGAAGGATCAGGCCGACTGTCCCACGCTTCATTGCGGCTTTTGAGTTCCTCCTTTTGTATCTTGTTGGTGTATAACGGTATAAGGAACAGACATCCGTTGTTATTTGGAGAGTGTTGTCCGGTAGGTTAGTCTTCAGTGTTTTGTCAGGTTAGTTAGTGGTATCTAGGATGATGTATTAAGACAGCTTTTGCACGAAAGGGCAAAGGTAATAGTCAGCGAATTCAGATTTTTGTTTCAGTGGGATGGTTGTTTCCGGAATCCCCCCCTCCCCCAACTCCCTTCTTTATGTGTTTTATTGTCTACCGGGAGGAGGTAAATAAGTGTTTTGTCATCAATGTGCGCTGTGCATATATTTTATTGTCTGACTCAATTTTAGTGTGTTCAGTTGTTTGGTCATGACTACGTTTCTTAAAAAACCTCTCGTCTGAACGTTGCCAGTTTACCTCAGGAGTGAAGTCTGTTGTATTGATGACAACAATGCAACGCCGATTGTCTGTTGGCAAGATGATCATGTTTTCCCTGGCGCAGTTGTTTTGTCACCGACTGTCTTTCTTGTTGGGTTTTGGTTTGGCTCTGTTTGTGGGAATTAATATAATTTTCCACCAGAGACAAAAATGCCTTTAGGGTGGGACTGCACCAGGGGGTGGAACATAATCGCTTTTTTCGCGGAATCAGTTGGGCTTGTCGTTACTAGAATTGGGTGGTCCAACATAGTCACTAACCTTTTCTCTGAATCTTAGGCTCTGTTCAGGACTGGTCATCTCTCAGCTCGAGTACATTGTACGTTTTTGGCCGGGGACAGAAGTTTAGGCCTTTGGGGAGAAGACTTATGTCTGAGTCACACAGCTAAATCGTGGATAAGTTTACGACATTACTGACATTCTGTTTTGCAGAGAGGTGTTTTCTACTAACGTTATATTTTTTTTCTTCTTTGTTGCTTACGTGCCAAACTCATAGTTGGGATCCCTCTGTACTTCGCCAGCTCCTGAAAATTTGTTGTTATTTGCCCGAAAACTTGATTTGTAGATTCGCTAGAAATGTATTAAGTTTTCCAATTTAACTTAGATTTAGATTTAGCTTTCAGGAGTTCAAGTAGCTTCAGGGATGTGAAATGAAGAATTGAGTTCCATCCATTTTGAAATAAAAAGCCGTGCCCCCCACTCCCCCCAACCCCCAACCCCCCGGGAGCTAAACGTGAATTTTCAAATATAATGGGAGAGTTCTATTTTTCAAAATAGCATGACGAATTGGTGTTTGGCCCTGATTTTCTTTTTACAAATATGATATGAGATTGAAAAAAGCAATTGAATGTCCATGTGGAAACGACATAAGAATCTAGGAAGAGTGGTTTTTTTTAAGCTTCAAGTAAAACCACGACACGAAGCAGTATAAAAACATAAATACTAGAACATTGAACAAAGTATGTGGGCGGATTATCTCAAGGAGAATATTCTACCATTTATTGCATGTTGTGTCATAAAAAAAAGAATGATTAAAAAGGACACACACGCACACAATCATATATAGGGTTAGAAATTTAAAGAAAAAGAATTAGCCATGTATAGTGCAAAACTAGTTTTGAACTAGCCTAGGCGTTTTCAACTCTCATCGAGTCTTCGAGTCTTTGTCATAGACAGACACAAAAGTTAGACGAGACAAACAATAAACACAAAAGAAAGCGTTGAAATTACGAGAGTTTACATGACTATGTGTAATGGAAGTATTCGTTGAAAATATTCGATGTCGCGCCTAATTGGTTTCAACTCCGACGAAATTTAAAAAATGTACATGGCTATGTCTAATGGTTAAAAATGTTCGACGTTGCGCCAAACTGGTTTCAACTCGGATGATAATCATCAGAGTTGAAACCAGTTAGGCATGTCATAGAGCATTTGTTTTGTTGGTCCGATGAATAATTTTATTTTTAAAATCATTTAATTCTTGTCATTGGCAGTCTTCAGATGAGTCAGAACAATTCATAACCATACAGAAGGCGTATGAAGTGCTAAGCAATCCTACCACAAGAGAAACATATAACAGAAATTATCCGGATGCCGGACTTTGCAAATCTTGGTGGAGTTCATTACTCGGTGAATGGGATAAACTGACCATTGCATACAGACGGAAGGATCTACACTATAGTATAATCCAAGCGCTCCATGATGTATTTTTCAACTGCCAAATCTTAACATGTAAGTGCAAATTTTATGGGTCCTTTTCACTTTTGAAATGTAAGATAGTTATATCAATCGTTGCGATCGTCAATAATTCCCGGTCTGTAAGCGTGCAAACTTTAACAAAGTACTGAAAGCGCAATCGACGGTTTATTTATTTTATCCAAACAAGCAGTGTTGGTGCTCTTTTCACTGGCATTCTCAGCCATGGATCCAGACCAGCCTGGCTGATGGGGTTCAATATTTGAAGGTAAGGGTTTGCAACACGAGTATACTATAACGGATAGGGAACACAAATGACAGCCCAACTTGTGAGCTCGATCGTCGTAGCCGCATTCCCCGGATGGGGGGCTGATTCCTTAGAAAACTGTTTGCTATTGATAGTGTGGTCTACAAAGCTTTCATCTCATCTTGAATGTAATTTAAAGGAGAGATTTTAAATTCATCCTTCTTTTAAATATTTCACTGACTTTGAGCAACTATGCGTCTGAGATTATGTTTGAAAAGCATGAAGTTTCAAATGAGTTAGCATAAAACTGGTTTTTTTTTCTATATGCAATAAGTCTAGTTTTAAATTGTGATGATGAGTTTGGATTTTACGACACATCAGCACAATAAGGCCACACAGCGTCAAAAGAAACGTAATAATGAAAAGAACATGTCTTAAAAGCACATGTAAAAAGCAGTGGAAAAAGTATGTAAAGAATCCCGATCAACGGGCAACGCAGACAGATGAAATATTCTAAAGGATATTACACAAGGTATTGCAAATCAGAAAACCATGATGTACTGCTTAAAATCATTCACACGATCCAGCAAGTTATATTTTGTTACAAATATTTGCTTCTTTCAAGAAATCTAAAATCTGAGATACAACTATTTTGTCAAAAAGTTCTTTCATAGTTTTAACACGATAGCATCTATCGCGTAATTGTTGGAGGTCGATACAGTAAATAAAAAAGTGTTTGATGGTAAAGGGTTCATTGCAAGAGACACACTTGGGTGGGTCCTCACCCTTCATAACGAAGGAGTGAGTAATCAGAGTGTGCCCAATTCTAAAACATGCAACAACCACTTCATCCTTACTGACTGGTCTATAGGATGGGGATCATTCGCCAAAAGTAGGCTTTACTTAGTGAAGCTTGTTGTTTACAGCTTTATTAAATGATGCCTGCCACTTATTAAATAAAAAAACCCAACAAGAAAAGGTTTAAAATCAGTTTAGGGTATTGTAAAATCGGCAGGTTGCAAAGATAAGGCTGCTTTGGCAGGGCGGTCTGCATTTTCGTTACCTTTGATACCCACATGACTGGGGAGCCAACAGAAAATTATATGGTAACAGGTAGATAGCTCAGTGTATTTGATAAAAATATTTCTTTAAAGGTTTTTTTTTCCAACCTCCTGTTATGAAGTGACTGAAGAATCGGAACAGATTAATTGAATTTCGAATATTTTTGCTTTTTATATATTTCAAGGGAAGATCGACTGCTTTGATCTCAGCCGAAAAAATCGATGCACTATCTGCATAACGACATTTTACAGCGTAATTACCACTAAGGTAGGCTGTTGCAGCCTTTGCACAATCTTTTGAACCATCAGCAGCTTTCATATTCTGAAAGAAGTTCTTGATAGGAAGCATTAAAGCAGGTTGTTTCTGACTTTTTCCCTTGATGCAGAGTAAACAGGACTCAGTTGTTTTAGAAACCATGGTGGGTGGTATTTCATGGATGGAAGCTTTTTCGATTTTTGAAAGATTAATCTATGCAGTGTCAAGGTATGGTGATATTCTTATTCCAAATGTAGGAATGGTGTTCTTTTTGGTGTCAAAAAGTGTTTTATAGTTGGGATAGAAGGCTGATACATAGGTAAGATTGGAAGGATTTGATCTTAATTTAATGGCATATTGCAGAGACAAGTGTTCTCTACTAGTTGATAAGGATGGTTCATTGTCTTCCGTGCAAAGCCTTTCAATCGGTGACGTTCTGAAGCTCCCAAGCGAGCCGAATTCCTTGATGGTGAATTAAATCAAGCATGCTTAAGTAAAACTTTCTGGCTGAGCCATAAACAATGCTGCCATAATCGAGTTTGAATCTGATGAGAGTTATATATAGATTAGAAAGAACATTTCGATCTGCACCCCAGTCAGTATGCGTTACTACTTTGAGTAGGTGAAGGGCTTTTAAGCATATATCCTTTAGTTGTTTAATGTGTGGAATGAAAGTGAGTTTTCTGTCAAAAAGAATACCTAAAACAACCGGAATTGGTGTTCCATCAAGCGGGAGTGTAGGTTCGTCATGTTGTTTACGTAGTTGACAGAAGTGCATACAAGCTGTTTTGGATTTTTGAAAATTTTAAACCTTTGACAATTGGCCAATTACTGATCTTATTTATACGTTACTGCAACTGTCGTTCAGTTGTATGCATATGTTTGGATTGATAACATATAAGAAAATCAACAACATACAGAGAACAATCCACACCTGGATTAAAGTTCTTCATTATGTTATTAGTTTCGATATTAAAAAGTGGAACTGACAAAATGCTGCCCTGAGGCACACCCATCTCCTGTTCGTGCATATCAGAGAGGGTAGAACCTACTCATACTTTAAATTCTCTATCTGAAAGAAAGTTGGAAAGAAACATTGGTAGACGGCCTTATAGGCCTAGATCGCGTAGGTCCTTCATTATTCCGTACTTGCATGTTGTGTCGTAGGTCTTCTCCAGGTCAAAGAAAATTGCTACTAAGTGTTCCTTCTTGATGAAGGTATCGCGAATAAAACATTTGGTCAAGTCTGACCAGATGATAGTTCGTACTGCGTCCGTGTCTGAAACCACTTTGAAAATGAGAAAAGAGATTGTTTGACTCCATGAACCAGACTAGTCTTACATTGATCATTCGCTCCAATGTTTTACAAATACAGCTCGTCAAAGCAATGTTATGGTACTTTATAGGATCTGTATTATCCTTTCCTGGTTTGTGGATCGGAATTACTATCACCTCTTTCCAAACCTTTCAGACATTACCAGTTTTCCAAATGTCATTAAAAATTTCCAAAAGATCATTTAGAGAAATTTCTGATAGATGTTTTAGAAATTGGGAATGTATGCTATCGGGACCAACAGCTGTATCATGGACCTTGTTTAAAGTATCAATAAGTTCCAAAAGTGAAAACGGTTGGTTGTAATCTTCGAATTTTAAAGGTCTGTTCTCTTTTTCATGTTTGACTTTTTGAAATTCTGATACTTAGCAGATAAAGAATGTTTAGAAAAAAGTGTCAGCAAGTATATTAGCAATATCTTGCTCGTGGGTAATATTTTGCATTATTTTCTTTTAAAAGAGTTCAGGTTTCCCTTACCTTTAATTTTGCGTACCATGTCCCATACTTTCTTAATAGAGGAATGAGAATGTAATGTCGAGACGTACTTTCTCCACGTTTTCCTCTTAAAGTCTTTAATTGTGCGACGAGTCTTGGGCTGAAAAATGCGATAATTTTCAAAATTTTCGGGTGTCGGGCGGTTGTTAAATTGTTTCAGTGCTGCTTTTCGTTGTTTGATAACTTCTTTACATTTTTCAGTGAACCATAGCTTTTTGGGTCACTTTGAACTCATTGAGGACTTTGGCATGGATTCTTCTGCAACTTCATGGAATATATTTGTAAACAGCTCAACAGGATTATCTACGTTCTTGAAAATATCATTGTTAATTCTGCTATTTGAAAGAATTTCGAACTTTTTCCAGTTGGCTTTGTTTAATTTCCACTGCAAAACTGGTTCGTCAATAGTAGTGCCAATCTTTCGAAGAAAAATTGGAAAGTGATTGATACTGTAAAGGTCACCAGCGATCTTCCAATCATAATCTAATAGTAGAGAAGTGGAACAAAGGACAGGGGAGCGATATATAGTCAGATAAGTTGGGAAGAAGCGCTTATTTATTTATATTTATCTGGGGGAAGTACGGCCTGAAATTTTGCTTTTTGGGGCTTCTATCTACTCAAGGTCAGCCAACCTATTATGCTACTTAATCGGTTCATCAGACCCTGTTTGAATGTAGTTTTCTTTTCTCCTTTGGTGTTTGTCTTGCCATTGGAACCTTTGTAGTTGTTTGTGTTGAGCTAGCTGTCGCTGGCAGTTTATAATGTGGAGCGTTAGAAAGTTTTGTCGAGTCAGAACAAATTGTTTGAATTTGAGCAACCTTGGAGGTGGTCGTTGTACTAACTGGTTTGACAACGGATGAGTAAGAGGGGCCAGGTGAAGCCGTTCTTGTTTCTACTAACGTTCTGGCCTCAGGAAAGGGGATATTGGATGTATATATTATACCCTTTGAATTTCTTTCTCTGTTTTCCATGTGTCACGGTCTTTGGAGTTTACATGATTTTCTTTTCTACAGTTGATGCAATGTGGGGTTTTATTCCAATCAAGGTCACGATGCGAAGTGGCGCCACAGTGGCAACACACGGGGTTCCTTGAACATTTGTCTTCATGATGTTCATACTTTTGACACTTGAAGCAACGAGGAGGGTTTGATATATATACGTCAACCTTTACTTGTAAAAATCCAACTTTTACTACCTTGACTCATCATTCCTTCAAGTATCTCATCGTTGTTGACTCCTGCCAAGTCACGACAACGAATCAGACCTTTTGAGGAGTTCAACGAATTGTGTGAGTATGTTTTGACCTTATTTTCCCAATGCTTTCCGACTGAGTTTTTTTGTCATATTCGATCAGCAAAACTCCAGATCATAATTTCTTCACTGACTTTAGTGATCTGACCAGTCTGTGGATGGTCTTCTCAATGATGAACGGGGAAAGTTTGCTGAACGGGGTTGTCTCGTCCAGGGACAACCATAAAACGTGGAAATGTCAAATTTGACGGTTTTTCCTTTGAGTCAGACTCCGGTTTTGGTCGTTTTCAGGTAGGTTTGTTTTTCGGTGTTCATTACCAATTGTAAAAAGGAAAATAAATTCACCACCCGTACTCCTCACCCGCCATGGAGTCCAAAAAGGGGACACTTCAAAGGCGCGGCAACCACTCACTCAAGTGCAGGGCTGCACAGGTGGTATACTCGGCAGGTGAAAAGGCCTCTCGATTGACCCGTTAAGCCACTGCTTCTAGGAAGTTTTGAAAGAAGAGTTTTAAGAAAGAACGAAATGGATGAATGGTGGTATCAAGGGATATGAAAAAAGATAGAAGCAGAAGAGATACAAGAGACTTCCTACGGCTTGGCATGACTAGCCGATTGATCAGACCGGGCCCTTCTAACCACCCATCTAGCTGAAGTTGAAGCCAAAGTAGCGTCTTGCATCGGAGCGGCAAACTTCGGCGTCTCCTCTACTCAACTACCAGGATCATCTCCTCCAACAAAACAATCCGCAGCAGATATGTTGCCTCCACTCAGTCGCCTCTTACGACATGCAGTGTGGACGTATGGAGTCTGTTCTGTAACACCGAACCTGCAAAGGGGGAGGGGGGAGGGGGTGTAAATTGTGAACAAATAAAAAATAAATTAAAAAACATAAAAATAGCTATACTTATCAACTTAACATTATTCCAATTCCATTCGATTCTCAAAGGTATCTTGTAGAATATTTGATTATTATTCATTCATAATTTTCTAAAGAAAAAAAAAAAAAAAAGAAGATACATTTAAACAGAGACGCAAGCACCATAGTCCGTTTGCCCAGATAACTTCACGCGCGAGCTGTAGCGGACGTGATATAATACAAGAGGTGAGAGAGTTTCCAATTCTTCGGATTGTTCAAGTCCCAAATTTAAAGTATAATTTCCTCCAAGTGTTTAAAGTGTCCCATGAACAAACAGGTCTTTCTCTACATATTTGTACTTTTGTAAAACATAATAATTAAATATATCAGAGGTGGATTTTTTAGACTAGCTTACTTTGTAAAATTTTATTTAGAGTTGGAATTGCATTTACATACTATTTGACTGAATGTAAGACAGTCTCGAAAGAATCCATCTCAGGGTCAAAATGCTGCAGAAATTTGATTGTATGCTTGCTTAAATATGAGTTTTGAGAATATGTTTTAAAAAAAAAAAAAAAAAAAAACCTGCCAAATACTCGCAGATTATTGTTTATCATCTTTTATAGAAACTTATACCATGTATACTCCCTTATAAGTCGCTTCCAACTGCAAACTGCACAGACCCAGTTATGTTGTTGTATAATGCGCCGGCAGATCTAGGTCTATGAAGTTTGGTAGGAGTAATCAGTAGAACAAACAACATGGACCCTGATCTGCTGGCACATTATGCAACAGCAGATCATGGTCTATGTGATTCGCAGTTAGTCGACTTATAAATGAGTATAAAATGGTACAAGTACAGTATGCCACATTGTCTGAAGTCCAATAATTGAAGTAAATCTCTTAACAATTATATATTTGTCTGCTCTTAAATTCCAGTCCACTTCATCAGAAATGTTGTACTTGAGGTTCCCATTTTCATATCCAAGCTCAACAATGCAACTGATGACTGGATACACACTGAGTCTATCAGATGGACACGATTTAATTACAGTAGCAGGACTTATTCCAGGACATATCACAAGCAAAAGTGGTGGATACCAGAGTACATTTCTTTTAATGATGAAGATTTCTTCATGGTACTTGGTAAGATATACACTGATAAATGATTAGCTTGCACTTAATTTGTTACTTATAAATTGATTTTTAATTCCAAGACATTCATTTTAGGACATGATTACATTTATATCTAACATTTTAGATAATAATGCACAGTCAAAGTTTTAGTATTGGAACTTTATTGTATACTTAGTAGAGTGGTCCTTTCAAAATTTTAGAGTCATATTTTCCCACAAGAATGTAGTCAAATACATGCTTGGATTCTAAGTTATACCTACAATTTCTAGATTGCTTGGATTCTAAGTTATGTATACAGTTGCTACATTGCTTGGATTTTAAGTTATGCCTACAATTTCTAGATTGCTTCCAACTTTTTGTATTAAGAATTAGTCAGTATATAAAGTACATAAGAATTTTCATCTCCGTACTGACTGGGACAGAACATTTATGTTATATAACATAATATTAAAGGTATCATTCTCAAAGTATATATTCCTCAATTTATACAATACAATTTATAATAATGTACTTAATGCCTACTCATATACAGCGACAGCTGTAATATATGTATTACATATATCAACATACCTTCCTGCTCGAACATGTTTTTTCTCTTATATATATATATATATATATATATATATATATATATATATATATATATATATATATATATATATATATATATATATATATATATATATATATATTCCATTTGGTCTCATTTTCTACCTCCCATTCTTCCTAACCACACAACTCCCTTTTTATCTCCTAAGCTAATTATGTATGTCTATATAAACCTTGTTATATTGTTGTGTCATATAACTGAACTTTTCAGGCCTTTCCTCAGTTTGTCTGATCTCTAAATACCTTAGCAGGTAAGTGTTTTCTCAAATATGCAATTTTTTATGTTATTAATACTTGTTCTTTAGATCATCAGTCAACATGAATGATATCATCTACATGCCATTTGGTATGTAGTGTGTCCATGAATGCATCTGTATGTAATGTGAAAATATTTTTTTTTTGTTAAAAGATATTACTTGCATGTATGTTTTCTTATAATGAAAAGCCATATATGATGAAAACCAAATGCAAGCAACTTACAAAGAAAACTGTTTTCTTGAGAGTAATAAAGGTTTTATAAGTAATATGTTGTGATTTAAGAAACCAACTTGCCTCTGAATGATATTTTTGTACTTGTATGTATTGTAATGGTATATTTTATAATTTTAAAGTACATAAGTTCTATACAATATACAAGTCCCAGTATGACACATATCATGGTACAGAAGTCCTATAAGATATGTACATAAGTCCATATATAATATGTATCATGGTACAAAAAGTCACGATATAATACGTATCATGGTAGATACCGTGGTTAAATTTTGATATAAACAAATTATGAACTTGATTTTTGTCATGATAGTTTATTTTAACACACCTGCTCCAACCATTTGAATAAATGTATATTTGTAATCCCACCCTAATACAACAAAATTTAAAACTAACATTTGGTCATAACAAAATTAAAATGCAAGAAATGCAAATAAAAATCCAAAGTAATTGTATAAATTTACCTGAAAACAATTCAAGTTTAATAAAGTTGCCCTGTATATTTAACTTTCAAGTATTTTATCGAAAATATGATGTAAAGATATTTAACCAGTTGTTACATTTGTTATACATCTGCTATAAGGCGGAGCATATTACGTTACTTTTATAATGTTCATCAGTCTATCTGTTACCAATTTCTTATCGGAACAGTAATAGTTGTACAGTTACCAAACTTTGTGGATACATGTAGCTTGTACTTGGGATCAAAAGATCAAAGGGAAAGGTCACTGTGGCGTAAAGAAATAAAAATGCTTTCCACACAATAACATTATAAACTACATCACACACCTGGACCAAAACTTTGTGCATGGTGGCCGACACTTGGGTAAGGAAGAAGCCTATCGATTTTGGGGTCAAAAGGTTAATGTCAGGGTCACTGTGACTTGAAGAAGTAAAGTGTCTTCTGCACAAAAATATCAGTTATCTATATAAAGGACTATTAAACACGGGACAGGCATATACTGTGTTGTTCATGGTACTCTTCTTACAATTTTAGATAGTCATATTTTTCATTTCAGCAGCATGTTTCCACAACACAAATTTCAGAAAGTATTTGCTCTTATCTTTTAATTATGTTTATAAGTCTTAAAAAATTTCACGATTTATGGCCTTCCATTTCAGGTTAAAGATTGTACAAGCAGTATCATTTCCATTTTTTTTCCATCCGGTTATATTTCCTACCTGGCTAGCAGTATATCTCCCATGGTTGGTCTTGAAAAAGGTAAGTGAGAAAGAGGTGCATGCAAATAAAAAATGAAATGGTATTAATGTACAAGAAAACATTGAAAAATGCGTTGATATTTCAGTGGCTTATGCAGTGTTAGTTATGTGGCTTACCTCCCTACCTTTAACTACTTCCTTTGTATTTCAGACTTTTCTTCCATCACATATTTTTAATTAACTATTCACAAGACTTTTGAAAAATCCAAGCAGTAGGGAGATCAGTAGATGACAATTCTCTCATGCAGGTAACCTGGGCAACTAAAAGTCGTTGTTTAGCAAGTGAAATTTCATGTTAGTATCTTAGTTTGTACATAAACAAGAACAATCATTTTAATTAGGAGACCATTTTTCCTGCATCTTCTTTGTCTGGCTAGAAGGTAAAATTTGGAATTGTTGCCCCCTCCCCCCCGGAGATTATGTTTAAATGTTTTGTATGCTCCGATTCTATTGATTTTACTGACATCTTAAAGTTCACATTTGCAAATTTTATATGTTCTTTCTTTCTATGCAAACATATATCACTGCAGTTTCTTCAGTGAGAAGTATAGAAAGCAAAAGCAAATTTTATTGCAGGATTTTGTAATAGCACCTTTTGGTTCCTCTCAACCTTCATCTTTCTTCTTTATGTTACCCCTCTTCTTCTTTGTTTGCTATTTCTGTTTAGATCAACACTTAATACAAATAGTTGCTTCTACTTTTCAAATATAAACCATACACCATAAAATCATAAAGCATCAGGTTATTTTAAAGTATTTAAAAATTATTTTAAATATGAAAAGAAATAAACAAAATAATATTAAATTGTGTTTATTCAGATCTCAAAGTATTTCACGTAAATCAATGTTTTCCTCCAGGTCCTGATGTCAGCCATTGTCCAATTGCTCTATCAATGTCTTCCTTACTCATTGGATCAGCAGTGTTGATGTTTATTAGCATCTTGCTTTATACCGTTACTCTATACATTTTTGATGTTGTTCATAGGTAACACTCAGGATGTTTAACCAGTGTTGCATATTACACTAGTGTAGGTGTGAACAAGGGACAGCTCAATTATCATTCATTAAACTTTAACTTGAAAGATCTTGAACAACACAATAGCAATTATACAGGACAAAACATCAAATTTCTTACTCAAGTGTTTCTGCCGAAGTCATTGTTTGGTCGGTCTTTCCTTTTTATCTCACTTCCGCCAACGGACGACTGATTTTTAATCAAGGACTAAAAATACATCATGGACCACCTTTGATCCATTTATTACTTATAACACCTCAATAACATTGGGCACTTTACTTAGAACACAGGAGGGTACCAGTTTAAAACTGGAGGGGCCCCTGGTGTCGGGCCATCGGATTTTGTTGAGCACTGATGTGCGCGATCATAATTTCGGATAAAAATTCCAAATAGCAATCTGATTTAATATAACTTTATGTTTCAGCTCACAGTTATATTTGCACTTGCCCTGGTCGTCTGTGAAATAGCTGCATATAGAACGTTTGCCAGGGAAATACTGTCCGACATCTTGCAAAACGTTGATGAAGGTGTGAAAACTCACGAAACGAAGATCTTCTACTATATTCTTGTGGCAACAATTGCCTCATTTCCAGTGTTTAATAAATATCGAAGCCAAGTTCACCTGTTTACTCCGATATGCATATGTGCTGTGACTCACATAGCTGCCTGTGTTGCAGTGTTCAAAGCAATGACATTTGCAGATGCAGTGTCCTTCTTTGTGTGCTTGACTATGTTAGTCATTCTAATCGACAAGTTTCCAATCACAATTACTGTTTTTATGTACTTGTTAATACAGATAACCTCTGGATATCTTTTAGACGCATCACCAATACTATTTATCCTGACAAAAAGTTTGGTATTCATAAGCTGGCCACTTTCATACTTGTTTGAAGGAGCAAGACGATCATCTCTTTATTATCTACAGTTGTTATGGTAAGTTTATATACTTCAATTCTTTCCCGTATGCCTTTACATATTTACATACATTTTTTTACATGAAACATATCAGCGTACCTTCCTTAATACAAATGTCAGTACAGTAATTATTTCACGTGAAACATAGCTGCGTACCTTCCTTAATAAAAATGCCAGTGCAGTAATTGTTTGACATGAAACATAGGAGTGTACTGTCCTTAATATAAATACCAGTACAGTAATTGTTCACAAAAGTCAAAATACTATCAGTACACAGTGCCTTCAATACAGAAGATATAGCGTGCTTTCTTTATTTACCATGTGTCTATATATTCCAAGAAAGGTCATCTGTGTGGATGGCTCCAATACTGTAGATACAGCAAGTTTTCTTTATTTACGACATATTTTCATATGCTAAGAAAGGTCATCTGTGTTGATGCATTCCATTCTTGGTTTTGTTAATTTTGGGAAGATGTTCTAAATATACTGTGTTGTTAACCTTGGCAGGTTCGGTCTTGGACATTTAACGTTATTTTTTTATGTTTTTATTTTAAAGGTATCAACTGTTTTTTTTCTTCTTCAAATATTTGTTTTGTCAACTATGGAACCCAAGGGAGGAATACAAATCAATATGATGGTAGTCAGCCAAGTCGGATCTTGTTTTTTATTTTATTTATTTGCATATAGAGATAGAAGGGGTGCATTTTGAACATTGTTTATAAGATGAAATAGTGGTAAGTGTTATAGAGATAGAAGGGGTGCATTTTGAACATTGTTTATAAGATGAAATAGTGGTAAATTTTATGATTATATTCATTGATTTGTCAGTGCAGCAGTAAAAACTGTCATTCCATAAATAATGGATACAGTCTCCTACTAAGGAGATAAATGAGAGCTGACACAAAAGTAGGTTGACAACTAAAAACATGAATCATCAACTATAGGATTGTAAGATATACAGCCAATTACAAGTAATAATACAAATGATATACAGCCAATCACAAGTAATAATACAAATGATATACAGCCAATCACAAGTAAAACTACAAATGATATATAGCCAATCACAAGTAATAATAAAAAATATTTACAGCCAATCACAAGTAATAATACAAATGATATACAGCCAATAACAAGTAATAATACAAATGATATACAGCCAATCATAAATAATAATACAAATGATATGCAGTCAATCACAAGTAATAATACAAATGATGGTTTACCTTTAACAGCAGGTGAAGAAAACAAGTTTTACCTTGCATGTACAGTTGAACCTGTCCTAAAGATATACCTATATTAACTAGTTACTTCTCTTAATTATCCAGTTTGTCAAAGTCCAAAAAGACAATATTATGAAGAAATGCACATCTATTAAGCAGTTATCATATATACTCATTTATAAGTCGGGACCAACTGCAGACTGCATAGACCAAGATCTGCCATTGCATAATGCGCAGGCAGATCTAGGCCTATGCCATTTGGTAGTAGCAATCAGTGGAACAAATATCATAGACCCTGGTCTGCTGGCACATTATGTGACAGCAGATCAGGGTCCCTGTTGTTTGCAGTTGGACCTAATTTGTAGCAAGTATATATATGGTACATGTACAGAGGTCACTTTTGTCACTTTATAGAGGTGACTGCTTAATACTGGTTTGACTGTGAATAAGTTGAGGCCTACATTGGAAAACTGGTTTATTGCCAAATGTGTTGCCTCATTAAATATGGTATTGATAAATAAATAAATAAATCCTATATAAACAAAACAGAAGCACAAGGTCTTAGAAAGATTGGTAAACAATACAATCTGCAGGGGAATTTGCCTAATTCCAAATCTCATACTTTTTTTTATCATCATATCAGTTCTTAAACACGTTGACTTTAGCTTCATAAGATGACACATCTTATACCAGTTCTTAAACTCGTTGACACTAGCTTCACAAGAAGACACATAGTCTGAAAACAAAGAGAAAATGCAAGGTTTATCAAAGTTACTGACAGAAATCAATAATCTTATAAAAGAAAAATAGTGCCAAACCTTAATAATCTTATGAAAGGGAAATAGTGCCACAGTTTAAAGCTCAATAATCGTATGAAAGGAAATTAGTGCCAAAGCTCAATAATCTTATGAAAGGGAAATAGTGCTAAAGCTCAATAATCTCATGAAAGGGAAATAGTGCCACAGTTTAAGGCTCAATAATCTTATGTTAGGAAAATAGTGTCTAAGCTCAATAATCTTATGAAAGAAAAATAGTGCCAAAGCTCAATAATCTTATGAAAGGAAATAATGCCAAAGCTCAATAATCTTATGAAAGGGAAATAGTACCAAAGCTCAATAATCTTATGAAAGGGGAAATAGTGCCAAAGCTCAATAATCTCATGAAAGGGAAATAGTGCCACAGTTTAAGGCTCAATAATCTTATGTTAGGAAAATAGTGTCTAAGCTCAATAATCTTATGAAAGAAAAATAGTGCCAAAGCTCAATAATCTTATGAAAGGAAATAATGCCAAAGCTCAATAATCTTATGAAAGGGAAATAGTACCAAAGCTCAATAATCTTATGAAAGGGGAAATAGTGCCAAAGCTCAATAATCTCATGAAAGGGAAATAGTGCCACAGTTTAAGGCTCAATAATCTTATGTAAGGAAAATAGTGCCACAGTTTAAGGCTCAATAATCTTATGTAAGGAAAATAGTGCAAAAGCTCAATAATCTTATGAAAGGGAAATAGTACCAAAGCTCAGTAATCTTATGAAAGAAAAATAGTGCCAAAGTTCAATAATCTTACGAAAGGGAAATAGTGCCAAAGCTCAATAATCTTATGAAGGGAAAATAGTACCAAAGCTCAATAATAATTATGAAAGGGAAATAGTGCCAAGGCTCAATAATCTTATGAAAAGGAAATAATGCCAAAGCTCGAACGAAGCTTATGAATAAGATCAGTGCATAACTATGCACAAATTAAATGTAAGTAAAGCTTAAAATTCAAAGAAATAAAAAGCTAAAATAGTCAGCAGGCATATTTTTTCCAATTTTTGGTCAAGATACTGTGAAAAAGTGAGGAACAAGAAATTTTCCTTTTGAGTAATACTCTGTAATATGCTTATGCTAGGTCAGTTTTTATATTGTGTTCATAATTGGTATAACTCTCTCTAGGATTTTTAAAATGGAAGTCCATTACTGCATTTCTACAAAATTAAGAGTTCAGTATATAGAAAACTGTGGATGAATTTGGAAAACTGAGATTCCAGGAGCAAAAAAAAACTGGAGATTTCAAAGCAGAGAATCTCATTTCTAAGAGCTCTGTATTGGCTATGCTCAAAAGCTATGAAGATACTCCATTTCAATTTAGTTTACCAACTTGTGTTTTTATCCATATTCTGTTTTGTAAGGTGGAAGCTGAGATGGGGCAGCAGATTTCAGACCATGGATAATTATGACCTAATGGGAAAAGAAGAGACAGACAGAGCTCTGCAGGCCCTCCGAGAATACTGCAGATATGATGGAAATGGTGCAATACCACATCATCTTAGAGATAATACAAGGTATGAATAGCTTCACTCATTATAGATTGTCCTTAGTCTAAAACTCCAGCTACATTTTCTGTTATATGAAATAAATCCAAGTGCTTTTTATTCTGTTTTCTTGCAGTTGTTCCTTAAGAGCAAACATCATAGTGGAGCCAGTAGACTTTAGTAAAAATGATCAATTATATCTGAGCATGTTTTTAAAGGAACTCTATCTCAATTGTTTTTATCTTTTAAAATGACACCAATAATAGAGCTCGAGCAAAACTGTACTAAGTAAAACATGAACTATTGGAAGTATGAACGTGTTTTTGGCAAGAGTTTTTTTTTCTTCACAATATTACAGAAGCCCTTTGATGTGGTGGTGACCTTTAATTCTGGGTAAGACTTAAAAAATTACAAAATTTTCTAGCAAGGAGAACATTTCTAGGGTTTATGGGAAGCTGTTCACCTGTGTTATAATTCCCTCTGTATGTGTACATACATACATACATACATACATACATACATACATACATACATACATACATACATACATACAAATCCAACTGATAAAATGAAGAAGAAAAGTCATCCCAATTCTCATATAACTTTCAAGGACTTGTAAGGCATCACTTAAATATGTTTCTTTGCTTTTTTCAATTTTGCTATACAACTCAGTTGAGCAAACTGTTACATAGTTTGTACACTCAGACTAGTGAATACTCTTTCATTTTAAGTGTAGACATAGTTTGTACACTCTGACTAGTGAATACTGTTACATAGTTTGTACATTTTGACTAGTGAATACTGTTTCATTTTATATGTAGACATAGTTTGTACGCTCTGACTAGTGAATACTGTTTGTTTGTTTGTTCTTAGATGTGCGTAAAATGTAGAATTTTGATGGTCAGGATAGGCAGGGTTTGGTGATGGAATGAGGAGTCAGTTCCTAAGAAAAATGTAGGAATATGCTGATAAGATGCCGATTTGTAGCTGTTGTCATTATGTTGTTCTTCATCAACAGGTTCCAGCAGTTTCTGGAAGGTGCGGATCATGTCGGAGAAACAGAACAGGAAGAGCAGATAGAAGAAAACAATGTTATGACTTTGCGACAGGAGATTAGTTTCTATCTTATTTTAACTATTTGTTGTATCTTTGTGATGTTTATTTATGAATTTTATTAATTAGCAAGAATATATCTTGTTGGCAAGAGATCGGAGTTATATTTTGAAACAAGCTTTTGAAACAAGCTTTTGCATACTTGAAATGTTTTACTTTTTTCAAGTTTAATGATAAGCATATTTTAAAAATATACATTTATGCCTGTCTGTCGAGGCCATGTATGTATGTATGTATGTATGTATGTATGTATGTATGTATGTATGTATGTATGTATGTATGTGTAACATTTTAAAAGTAAAATTACAATTTAATGTTGTTAGTAAGGGAAGCAATAACATTTTTATGCTGGTTTTTGTGGACATGTCTGTTTCTTTTATTTGTATGAAAGCTTAATCATGGGCACATAATTTTTAAAAAATAATATTTATAATATGAACCACTGTCATTATATATTGATAATGGCACAAATACAAAACAGTTTCCCAATGTTTCGAGCTAAACAAGCTCTTCGTCAGGGAAAGAAACAATCTACATCCACAACACAAACACTAAACACAAAAGCCAAGAAGAATTCTTGACTCCTACATGTTTAAATGACAGGGAAATAAACAAAGGATAAACAATAAAAGAAAGAAAGACAAAATTAAAAAAGGGTCTAAAATGGGTTAACTACATATCTATGTTATGCTGCCATCAGCCCAACAAAGTTGTGCAAAAAAAAAAAAAAAAAAAAAAATCAAAGAAGAGTTTACCGTGTGTATCACGCAGAGGACCAAAGTGTTTTTACATAATTCCAGGCTTAGAACAAAGGACTGCCATCACGCGGGGCGATAAATCAATCCCATCATCAAAATGTGCAAAGGAAATTATATCCAGGTAAAGTTATGCATGGAGGTACTAAGGAAGTATGTCAAGAGCATGGTATAGCGGGATAATGGACAAGAGTTCAAATAATAATAATAATAATAATAATAATAATACTAATAGGAAGTAGAAGAGGAAATATACCAATAATGTAAAGAGTTACGGAATATTTTCTTGGGTAAATATATACACACTATGTACATATTATAAATATTATGAATTTTTGTTACAAGGGCCTATAAGCTTAAAGTTCTTGGTCATATATAACGCAACATCTCTTTGCCAGCCACTCAGGGAAATGAAGCAGTTATCCTGTACAAGGCAGGTGGCTGCTGCAGGGAGGTAACCCAAAATACATATTATGAAGACAAAGGATCTAGTATTTGGCTGGGTATAGGATGTGATTGTGAAAGGGAGGGAACCATTGTTAAAGGGAGGGAACCATTAATAGTTTGCACCGCATAAACATTCATTCATTTTGTGGCTTGAAAAATTCACTTGTCCGATCATCCTAATGAGTGGTGGGTGGTTAAGGACGAGTAACTTTTCTATAAAATAGCAAGAAACTATAGCTGCGTTATGGACTTTTGTCTTGCAGCAGCAATTAAAATTTTGAAAGGCCTGTTCTTATTTTATATTACTTCACCATACCTTTACAACAACAGATAATATTGGTTGGTATATGTTTTAATTGGGGTCACCCTTTCTTGTGTAATAAAGAAACCAATACCCTAAAAAGTTAAAAAATTTGTATGGGAGACTTTGCTGCTGTAAATATAATTGGATGGAGTAGAATTTACCAAGATGAATACCCATTCCATGTGCGCCCAGCTCTTTGTATTATGCATGCAGATGAATTATCCCAATTTTAATGCTGCCTCTGCCTTTTGTCCAAGAAATGTTTAAAAATAAAAATAATTGAATTAAAATTATTCTTGAATATTTATTTATGTAAAAATCAAAAAAGACCAACTAGCGTATTGAATGGTTCAGTTTGCAAAGCCAATGATTTTAACATTTTCCTGGATTTCATGTTATAGCTTATATGGTACCTTCCATACAGGTGGATGAATACTTGTTGGATGTACATTATTCATGGCAGAGAGACACGTTTCATACAATGTTTGACATGTTAAAATGCACAAATAAAGTATCATAGCTTGGTTACCACACCACAGAATAAATAGTTCACCTTCATACCTGCTATATTCCCAGACAGTGATGGGGTGGGGGTGGGGGGACTCAAAAAGTGCATTTTGAGGTCCCAATGGGGCTCAATGCACATGACCTAAAATAGTGACGTTGTCCAATTGAGAATAAGTTATCTTTTCATACAAGCCTATATAACATTTCTGGAAATTCACATTTGATAAAAAAAAAGAAAGTAACATATCTGCTTTTTTCAAGCATTTAATATAGATACAAACCAAAAATAGTTGGTAGACTTAGCTTTGTCCAATATCATCACAACACACATGCAAACAGATATGCCCATGTCCACATGAACACAACCACACATAGACATTAACTAAAAAAATATACCAAGTTTCTGTCCTTAAAATCCTTTGGACAGTGGAATATTTTCTTACTTAGATGCAATCTTTGCTGCTCTCAATAGTTCAGTTGACTGATTGGGGGGGGGGGGGGGGGAGTGTTTGAAGGTAATACAGAAGATGTCATTTCTGTTCATCTTGGCACTCATTGAGTATATAAATTATATAACATTATAACTACTGTCCCCATATATGATCTTGACATATAAAATGTATGTCATCAAAGTTTTCTGTGTTGTATCGATATTTCTGAACTTTGGGCTATGCTCCAGTATACCAGAATTTAAATACGAAATTTATCATTCGTGGTGTAGCAGAATCAGTTGCCGACAGCGCACGAAGCAGGGAACCAGACTAGTGGGTGTGGTGCACCATTGGAAAAAATGTACAGTGATCCAGTACTTTCATTAAGATGGAGGATGCTAGTTCACTGCAGTCCCACGTGCACCAGAAGTATGACGCAGTTGTCAGCGAAAAATGTATCATATACAGCATTAAATGTTTCCATTTTGCTATTTCGAGCATGTGTAAGCCACAGTGGCTCACTGGATAGCATGCTGGACTCACGACGAAAAGTGTGCGGATTCGAATCCTACCATCAGAACAGACAGGTTTGGCTAACACGGTGCGTTCGTCCGCAAGGTACTTTACTTCAGTTGCCTCAGCACTAAATGACCTTCATGTGTTGCTGTGCCATAAATGACCTTCATGTGTTGCTGTGCCATAAATGACCTTCATGTGTTGCTGTGCCATAAAACACCAAACCAAACAAGTGACATTTAATTTTTTATTCTGCTGGCAAGGGTGTGGGCATTATCTTTCTGGTCCAACCAAGTGTTGTCAGCTTGCATATTTTTTAGCTTCTGGAGTTTGAAACTCTTCTTCTATTTTCTCTGTCATCCCTGTAGTCGTGTCTGTCATCTTCTTGGGAGCTGTTGCTATATTTGAAGTTGTTGCAATAATTGTCCATATCATTACAATTTTTCTGTTTCTAACAAATCTGTTCGATCCATCAATAATTGTAATTCTTGTTGTAAGGTTGACATCTCGGTGAGATTAGGATTAGGAAGTAAATGTGGGATCCGTTGTTCATACCGACGATGGAGTTCCATCCATCATTTGTAAGGAACAAAAGTTAATTTTCGTCCTTCAATAAGCACCATTGGAACAAGTGTGATGTCTTTCCAGAAAAGTGTATCCTTTTTATCTTCTTCATCTCATCACTCCTTCTAAAAGATGTCCAGCAATCGATCCTAACAAAGAACCAACCACTTTTAACAGCGGCCATATCAGCATGGGTACAAATCATTTTTGTTGAACGAGCATTTTTTCCTTCAACTGATTGGCATTTTCTTTTACACCATTTGACAAAGAAAGTGACGATTGTCGTCTTAATAGCTGTTTCTGTATCTTGGACAAAGATAATGTTCCTTTCAAAATGTTCAAACAACATTCACACACGGTATCCATGATTTCTGTAGGTGCTTTTCGAGTGATTTGTTCTCTTTATCAGTGCATTGGATTTGGCCAGTACTCACAAGACATCCCAATGTTTAGCTAAACGAGGAGGGAGTCCCTTTTTTCCTTGTTTGGAAAAAGGTTTCTTTGGATGTTGACGATGATGATATGAACTTTGTGTCATCTTTGTTTCAGGATAAAAAAAACTAAAGTGAATCTTATCCAACACTTCTTTTTTATATTGGAATTCGTCTCCACTGTCGGGATGTCGTATCATTTTGACTTTAGCTACTTTTGGTGTTCTCAACGAACTTAATCTTACTTGTTATTGTTTGGACAATTCCAGTAAACTTTGTAACATGCCTGCTCTGTCTTGTACTTTTTTTCTTAGGAGAGGCCAATTATTTGGCTGATAAACTAAATCCAAGAAATGTAGTCACTAACACAGACACCACACGTCGTCCAAAATTCGAAGGAATCGTCTCATCTTGTGGATTCAGTTCCTTTTTAAGCATTTGTTAATCCACTAAGCATTGAACACTGTCATTGACTTCCTTCCATGAAATTTGGTGTAACACTGACGACAGCAGTAGTGGCATGGCAAGCTTTATAATGTCTTCGCAGTTTATCAATGTCTGATCATTTGAACATTTTCAAAGTAATCAGTCTTTTTATAACATTCAGATACCACTGATTAAAAAATCTATGCTGTTTCAGGTGCAATTGTTTTTGCGTTTTACTTGAATCTGTACGAAGTCTCTCGAAATGCACTTGCGCAGCTCCAAAGGTAAACCACAAATATTTGCGGCTTCTAAGTATACGACATGAGGATAATATTTCTGACCGACCTAAGGAAGGTAGTGACAGCATGGAGACCGTCTGGAACGTTCCAAGTAAACTGAATCTTTATATTCCCGTTCATGAAGTCTCACACCACACATGAAACACTGTACTTTATCTCCTTCTCCCAAGTAAACAAATCCGGCTCGGCTGAAGATTTCGGACTGAGTCCTTCCAGATATTTTGGCCATTTCTCTTTAAACGTCTAGAATCGACTTTCAGAATTACTGTAGCCAGGCAAAGCCACAGGAAACGTGTAGTCTTCTTTGGTTTGTAATTCTCGATGAAGTTTTTGTGGTGATATCCAGCGTGGTTTGTGATTGCCTTGATGAAATCCGTAGGTGGGTACACGAACGGCATCGCTTTCGATAGTAGAGCGGCAAGGTCGTGCTGCATCGCTTATGTCGCAGGGTACGGCATCACTCTAGTCGCAAGGCACAGCGTCAGATTTTAGTTCATTGAACTTGGAGTCCGCAGTGGGTCCATAACTCTATTTTTGTGTTGAATTCATCACTCTCAGTGAAAGTATGTACTCAAACTAGTCTTCTGTCTTGGGACTATCTCCTTTTTATACTGGAGCTCGTTACTCGTAAGGTAACGTTCTGTGATCGGGAAGTCGCACTCTTTTCTGCTAGACAATCTGATATACTTTTTCCAAAGGTACAATTTTGTGAGAATCATACGTTTTTACGCGGAAGTCTTGATCTTTTAAGACGTCAAAGTTGACCACTTGACTGGAACGGTAGTTCAATGTCAGTCCTTTCACTTTACATTTAGTATTAAGTTGTCCTCTGTACTGGTAACCGTAATTATTAGGTCCACCATTAGCAACACTCAAAATAGTGTCTTCGGGATGTTCATTCATTCATGATCCTAAACGTTTATCTTCGATGCGTGGGTGATAGCTTCCTGTGTGATTGATGTACAAGCAACTATCGGTGTCAAAGTAAAGGACTCGATCTCCTAAAGGTTCCAAGACAGAATACAATTTAAAACAGGCATTGGCTGTCACGTACGCCGCAATGATGACATTACCATATTCATCGGGTGCTGCAAACTCTGCGACTTTTCGTAATTCACCACGATTAATTCTTCACGTATGCTTTCCACGAGTTTAACAAGTTTTCCTTTATCGTCGATGAGTTGAAAGTATCGAATTGGATCTATCAAGTATTCCATCTTTGGCAATATCGGACGTTGTGCTAGTTTTCACCACAAACAATTCAGCATGACTGTTGCAAACGATCGTCTTCCTTTGTCTTTTTCGACGTGTTCCAAGGTGATGCCTTCTAGGGTCGGTACCGTTCTTTGAATTCCTCGTTGTCTTCTACAGTATGACACCAAGAAGCATGGTCGCTAGCTTCTTGCTTCAATTTCAGAATTCCTTGATTTAACCTGAAAAAATTCAATGACTCCAGTCGTCATCCTGTTGGTATTGTTCTGTGGTAGGAAATAGCCATATTTCGTATACTTTTTACAAGCAGTATCCGCGATCGAGAGCATGAAACAATTCGATACACGCCCACGTTCCTGTCAAGGTTCGTTCTTGATCTTCGTGGCGACAAGGCTGGTCTTGATTACAAGTTTCAGCACACGTACGGCATAAAGGAAACATCAGTTTTCCGTGGTAGTGTTGAGGTAAGATAGCATGGAACAAGTTTATCTGTGGCAAAACTTTACATTTGATCAAACTTTCGTATTGGCGAATGTATTCCACGTTGATGTGTTCTGTCAAAATTTCAGGATGATCGGTGTTAATACAATCAATGTGTGGGTTTGCTCTCCTTGAGATTTGTTCACGTCGTACAACAAACGTATAGCATTGGTTCGTCTTCCAAACAAACTGTCGCATAGATTTAAAGGTTCACTGTCCACCACATCGTAATCTTCGACCATGTAAATTCTGGATCTGTTTTCAAACGTCGATGATAGTCGTTTTCCCACATTTATATCGCGTTGTATCGTTGACTTTCTAAACTCTGGCGTCGTTGATATCTTTGGTCGTACAACTCTTTCATGGTGGACTCTGAGAAAGGATTTTTTGGGTCTCATTGAGGAAAACAAGTAGGGCATACATTTAAAAAAAAAAAAAAAAAAAAAATTGAGACTATATGTAGGTTTTCTAGATCCCAACCATCCACAGAAAGAGTTCCAATTTTTTTTCTACACCGTTTGTAGCATGTTGTATGCACTTGTCTTTAGTTTCACACAAGTAGTGGAGCCAGCGCAAATCTTTGGCTGAATATTGACACCAGATAGAGAGATGGGATTGTAGTGGTATTATAGTTAGCCTGTTCTGCGGCATGAACGTCTTTCTGTAGACTAATCTGGCAATGGTAGAAGCTTCCATCAAATGATCAATACCTCAGTGATCCAGAAATAATGTCAAAATTTTCCAGAACACTGTCGTAAGATGTCCATAATATTTCAACATTTCTTATTGAAAATCAAAAGGGTCTGAAGAGTAGAGTTGGTACCATGCATATAAAACTTCTCGTTGTTCTGTTCGCATACCGTCGGCTGGAGCATGACGTATTGATTAGTTTCGGTATTCAAAAAGTGTGGAAAATAGAGTTTAGCCATTTCTGTCACTCCAAAGATTCTACTCAAAGGCATAGTCAGATAACTCATGGACTCTTTAAATTGTACGTTTCCCATTTTCATGTAAATGATTTTGGCTCTGTTCATGGTCACTGCTGGAAATTCGGTGCCTTGCTCTCAATAATATTTCAAAAGAAATTGTCCGTCGTATCATGAGAAGTTGTGAGCCATAACTATAGCATATCGATGGCAGTTATCGTAAAGCTGGACTTCCTCTTCGCTTCGAGTGTTGTCGCTGGGGTCTAAAGTCTATTCCGCAAAATCAGCAAGAGCGCGAGAACCCCGAAATATCTTTTCTCGTTTTCCTGGAACCACGCTGCAATTTGGACAGTGAAAACAATAAAGGTTTTAAAATGCATTTGTCACAAGCAGGATGATCAACAAAAATTAGATAGGTGAATTCAAGTCTTTTGTGAACATTCAAAGTAAGAATAGATAAAATCCAAATTGTTGGCTGTCAAGCTGAATGATATGTTGTTTTTATTACTGAGAGGTTAATCCACAGATAAAACTTTGCGTCGTCAGCTACCTCTTGGAGGTTAAACGCGCGTCATGTGAAGAGTAGCTTTTCCATCGATTATGTTAAACTCGTCGTTCGATTGTTTGTCGTGTTGAATATTGTCCAAAAGTTTGGAAGAAATTAATTCTGCATGGGTACCAAACTCGATCCACACAGGAGACTCCAAACTTTTGTGAGTAATGGATAGTCTCAAACGATGGTGATCTTGGACTTCTTACTATCGTTTCAATTTCTCTAATTTCGATTCCCATAAATCTGTAATGAAACCCCCTGCTTTCGCTATTGGAACTTGAGAAATGAACTCTTTAAATTTCACGGTGTACGTGTAAGCCGTAGTTCAAAATTTTCTGGAAGTCACTTTTTGGGTAGGTCGAATGTAAAATAATCTTTCTTTCTTGGCTGATCTTGACTCTCTTGTTATTTTAGCGGAGTTATATAGCGTTGGCTCAGGATTTTTCATGTCTTCTTCAAAATGACTAGCATGAACTGTGCTAATAGTTCTGGGTGACAGAGAAAGGCGTTGCCGCTTGGTTTCTTCTGGTTTCTAGTTTGAAAGGGTTGATCTTTTCATGCTGATTGAAAATTTGATTTGAGTAGGGTACACACACACACACACACATACTCTCGCTTGCTCTCTCTCTCTCTCTCTATATATATATATAACTGATATATATATAGAGAGAGAGAGAGAGAGAGAGAGAGAGAGAGAGAGAGAGAGAGAAAGAAAGAGAGAGACCTCTCATCCTAAGAGAATATACTCACTCAGTTTTCAATTAGTGAAGATTGAAGAGTCACAACAGATCACACTTCTCCTTTACAGAGAGTCATTCGAAAGTACACTTCCAACAATACTTCTCGAGATAAATTCAAGATACCTGATACGTCTGTCAGGAAAAAGGACCGTGGGCTTCTGAATGTTTACAATGTCAAAAAAAGAAAAAGAACCACTACGACAGGAGAAAAGAGAGAGAAAAATAAACATACATGCTATCAAAATCAAGCAAAAGGGCATTGGTCTTCAGAGTTTGCCACGAAAAAAAGAGAACAAAGAGAAAGAGCATTCTTCAGAAGCAGCATAACACGAAGAAGAAGAACCCATACCAGTAAAGAAATTCAAAAAGGCGACGCAAGCAGAAGAAACTGAAGTAGAAGAACCCATGCCAGTAAAGAAATTCAAAAGTTAAAGACTGTAAAAGAAAGAATCCCCTTGAGTTCACCAAAACGGCGTTTATCTGTAATAACTGATACCTTATGAGTATGATCTATTCCTTCTTTTAACATACTTCACAACGATTTTGCATACCTTGCCACACAAAATTGTGTTGCTAGATTTATAATCACTCTTCACTGCTTAGCTTATCACTTTCCCCATATGAGAAATAGTGCTTCTTTTCAAAGTAGCTAATCAAAATTGTTCAAACTAGTCTGTGCTTTCAAAATTGTAAGTGAACTGTTATGAACAACTGCTGTCGATTAGAGATTAAAACCGGTCATTGCATTGTAATTTAACTTGCTGTGAATGAAGCGAATTACAATTGTGGAAATAGTGACTACAAGGATTTAAAACCGAAAATGTTTGAAAAAAATATAGAATGTAAGGGAAATTGTGGTTTAACTTTTTCCATGATCAGCTTCAACATTCAAAGGAATCATGATGATGGAGTTAGGTAAGTTTTCTCTGTGGTTAAAGCAGGCCCCGGTTTCACCAAACATCTTAGATTTTCTATCTCAAATTGAGGCTTTTCAAAAACATCCTTACAATGCTTGGCCTTGGAAGTAAGAGTTTTTTTTTTATTGAACTGTAAGCAAGCATCATGGTTTAAAATAGTCATAATATCATACATTCTCATTAAAATAGTCTTGTGAAGAAAAATTGAGGATTTCTACAAAAATGGAGAATTCCTCAACTGTATTATATCTACCTCTCCCAAAATTGCAATGAGAAACATCATAACCAAGATGGTGCAAAATCTCAGTTTGAGGAACTTTATTTTAGAAATTAGGTGAAAATGAGGCCCGGTCATCACTTATGAAATTGTTAAAGTGTTATTGTGCTAATGATCTGGATGAAACAAACATTGTCCCCGAACATGTCTATATGTCTGATAATATGAACTAACTAACTAACTAACTCTCTCTCTCTCTCTCCGGTAAAAACAAAGGCAATCAGAAGAATGGTTGTGCAATATGTCAAATTTATATTTTTTTTAGGTAAAAACTCAACAAATCCAAATGTTTATAAATACATAGCAGTGGGCAGAACAATTTTGGAATGCTGACTAGGTCAAATAAAGGCCACATATTCAGGGACTTCCATTGATATTGATAATTGAGAGTCAAGGACTGCTTGTTCTAAAAATGGGGAGTGCCAAGGAACATCCTAGGATTCCCCAACAAAATGACGGAGCCCCAGCCCCGCTGTTAAGAACTAAATATGATTTGAGCTATACTTTATGCAATATAACAAATTAACACATTTTTTAAAATACATTTTTAATATCAAAGAAAAACAATATAGGTTTTTAATGTTGTATTGCACAGAAAGATCGATATTTTCTGTATCTGCATTGGAGAGGCAGAGAAAAGATCAAAGAAAACTTTTCTGTTTTAGTGATGTTTGTGAATAGAACCATTTTGCTGCTAATGATTGATGCTTTGATTAAATATGTATGTGCTGTGCAGTGCACAAATGTTGGAGAGAGAGGGGCAGACACACACACACAGAGACTGTCAGGGCATTTTAGTGTTGTAAATGTGAGAATTGTGATATGTATAAACGACAATATTTAAGTCGACATACATTAAATTTTCGCATTGGTTCATCAGCTTTTCATTCTTGGCCAGACAATAAACAGAACTAATATGTGTACTGCCTTGGCATGGTTCTTGTCTGCCTCCTCATCAATTTTTATTTGAAGCAGAATCAGTAACTCTGCCTTTTTGTCCAGAGCAATCCTCCCTGCCACATCATGTACATTATCCGGATTTGTCTCGTGTCGGGTAAATGCAGAAACGGCAAATAAGTACTTCCATTAATGAAATAATTCGTCTTTCCGCACTCCACACACCAGGAACAAACAACACTTCTATCTCCAATATATCTTTTTTCTTTCCTAAATCAATTTCTCTACCCTATCTGATCGCCATTGTCTTTACTGTGACCTCTGACCGGTATTTACCTTATCAACCTCATTCTGAATTCGTATCTGCGTCTTCTCTCGTATCTAAGGCGAGCTAGTTGCTGGACATTTTCCAAAAAGAACTTTGCAAAGAAAGCTGACTCATGACCACTTTGGACACTCAAAAGATAATAAAAAAAACTCCTCTTCTAAATAATTGGGAATATATACCACTTTCTAAGTGAACTTAATTGATGATGAACGGTTAATTACTAATACTCGATTCACTTAGGCCTAATGCCAACAAGTTTAAGATTTACAAGCGAAACGAAACTCATAGGACATTATTAAATCAACGGCAAATCTACAGATCGCTCAAATAAATAGACAACAAAGACTTAAATCTCAATAGTGGTAAAAACAAAGACTTCAATAAATATAGCGGTAAGTATTTTATTTTATCTATAGGAAGCCACATAACTTCCAACAATCCTTCATAATATTAGACACCTGTTTTGACCAATGATTGCTTGAAAAGGTGTCAATGTGCAGACAAAGCCTTTTATGTAGTATGTTTTCATTAGATACTCGAAAAAGCACATGGGACCTTATCAAAATATGCCGCGTCATGGGGATCTGAGGGGTTCGAAACACATAAGGTTTGAGTTTGTTTAGCCTGCAAACGTCAAATTCAAACCCTCAATCCTTTCCCTCACACACAGACACACACAAACATAAACACAATACACACATTCAGAAAAGAACGATATAATTGTAGGTAATAATGTAGAGAGCCTTTCAAGAGTTTGCACTGAGTGCCCTTGAGACTGATTTCCCAAAACTCTCACAGTGTCCCATTAAGATTTAACAAAGAAAAATATGCCATGTTGATGCACTCAGTACACTTTTGGTATGATATACTGACTGAATGGTAGCATGCAAACTTAAAATGTTCATTTTATTCATTTCAGTTATGAACAAAAAGATGCACTGACGTGTTCAAATCACAAACCACGATGTCTGCCATTTTCCTTTTGTTCATTTTGGTTCTTCGGTCAAACAATTCTATTTTTAACACTTGAAAGTATTCATGAAACTGCTAATTCAGAAATATTACCAGCTTATTGGTGATTACATGCGGACATCATGACACAAAGTTGCCCGCTACATGAAATATTCATATTTATTGCAATTATTATTGCATGACCTCATGGAAATGTGTTGCAAAGGGCTCATGTGCGTTCAATGAATGTGCAAAGGATGTGTTTTTACATTGCATGGAATATTCATTTCTTCAATGAATATTAAAACAATATTTAATTTATGAACTTGTATTTGGTCAAATTTGTCTTTGGACCTTCTGTGTTTCTCTGTTCTCAATTTTAACCCCCTGTGGGCACAGGGATGTAGAATATTCCCATTGTGCTCTCCTGCAGGTTGCAAGAGGCGACTAACGGAGGCAGGAGCTGCAGTGGCTCATTGGTTAGTGTGGATGACTGGTGACCAAAATACTCCGTGGACTAGGTAGGCCTACCGTGCACCCTCCCTCCCCCCGGGCTCTATCTCTTTGGCATTTTCATATGCTTTTGCTTTAGGGTATGCCAAACAAGAAAAAAGATGTTAATAATGCAAATTTTGGGATGCTCTTGCTCAGATGGTTGAATATTTAGATTAACCCCTAGTGGCCTATTTAGGGTACACAATGAGACAGTTGTGGGATGTGGTGATATTGCCCCTATTAGAATCCTTTCTTGTTGAAGCCAGTGGCTTTTGTACACATGGGCAATATATTTACACATTTCCTCTGTCTATAACAACAAACATCAACGAAATATCTCAACCCATTTGGCCCTTGAAGTTTTAAAAATACCTAGTAAATGTGTATAAGACGCGAGTTGGTGTTTTTATCCAAAATCATTTTGTTTTCAAATTTACACCCATTACACATTTTGTTTGTAGAGTTTTGCATTAGACTACTAGAGAGAAATCTCTTGGAATTAATTTTATCCATTTTGCAATTCTCTGGGACTGTTGTTAATGTAATGTTATTCAATTGATCCTCCGGACTTCTTTCTTGAAAAATGGAGGTAAATATATAATGGAGCAATACAATTATATTAACGTATTTTATAAGAATCAGTAACAGATTATGGCATTTCTGCATCTTTATTATTCAGTTTTTAATGTACTTGCATATAATTAGCATTTATTATTCAGTTTTTAATGTACTTGCATATAATTAGCATTTATTATTCAGTTTTTAATGTACTTGCATATAATTAGCATTTATTATTCAGTTTTTAATGTACTTGCATATAATTAGCATTTATTATTCAGTAGATTTAATATTAGCAGTTGTGTTCAGTTTTCGAAAGTTTGTTGCTTTACAGCTTGTGGACCGGCAGTGTAAATACACTAATCCATCATTTAACGACACATGATGTCACAACTGTTATTATTATTTGATCTCGGTGAACTGGAGTGAATGAAGAAATAGAGGAAAAAAATCGATTCACAGAAGAGAAAAAGAGAAGACAAGGAAGGATCATCTTCAGAAAAAATGAAGAGACAGATAAGCGTCGTTCACTGTGCAGAATCAAACCGTGAATCATTCACATTTGTATCCCAAACATAAGATCCAGATAACAGACTCAGGAATTAAATGATATATGTAAGCAAAGGCTGAATCAACTTATAGGTCTTGTTCTGGGCAAAGGATGGAGGATACATGTGAACATGTACTTAATGAATAGACAGAGGAACACATATACCAGTGTGCTTGTTACCAGAGGTTAACAATGAACCTGTCCCGATTGAAATCATCACCTGTCTTGTCAGAACTTGTAACATGTGCACCTTGAACTTCACGCCGATCTTCTGATGAATCAGATTGCATCTTTTGCGAGAAAGAAAGATGAAAGAAAATGAAACAGAAGGGAGTATGGACAACAGAAAGAACTTTGAAGTTTTAAATAATGGATGGAAATCAGTCCTTGAAATAGCTGAGAGGAGAGGGGGTGAACAACTTCTCACCAGAATCAGAGGTTATGACTCGTTTGCTTAAGAAGCATAGTTCCACAGCCAATGTCACAAACAATATGTTCAAGATCCATTTTACTGGAGGAGTGACGATGAGAAAGAAAAGAAGTTCAAGCAGAAAGAGCTTGAGGGCACATTGTCAGGCTTTTACCAAAGTTTGCCAAAGCGATCGAAAAAGAAATCATAAATGGTCAAAGAATCCTGAAACTGAGTGACTTATGTAAGCTGTATATTTCTACTTTCCAGAATACAAAATACCTAAACCCAAACTACAGAGGAGAACATGAAGGGTAAGTCGGTGAAAAATGACAGCTACAGGCGGAAGTTGTCATTCGGTAAAGCTGACGACCAATTCCAGACCTATCGTATGCACAATTCTGAAACAAGTACTGAACAAGCGGTCAAGTGTGCCTATGGACTTACCACAACTGACATAGTTGCAGAAGTTATGTACTTGTCTAAAAATTTGGATGTCATTCCAACTCAGACTTAGAAATTTCTAGATTATCTTTTATCAGGGAAGTCAGATGGTCACACAGCAAAGGTAAACAGACTAGTGTACTCTCTTGGTCAAGAGATTTGCAGAGCAGCCACAAATGACCAGTCGAAGCTTCTAAAGCGTATACTTTATCTGCATGATCCTTCGACATTTGAGAGGATATGTTTTCATGCAAACGCCAGGATAAAATGTGATGACATATTCTTCACAAACTTCTCTGGTAGCCTCCTCTGCGCATCACAGTCACTTCTGATCGGTCTTGTAGTCTGTCATTGGATGATAGATGACAGGATAGTAATCAGTTGTGGTAATCTTGATAAGTTTCATACCAGTAACCTAAAGTTTGAAGTCTTTAGTTTAAACGGTGTAGGAGGAGTTGCACGACATTACTCACGCACGTACGTCCGGACATACTCTCTACCAGACTGACTGACACACACACACACACACACACACACACACACACACAAGCCCAGCTAGGTACTTCTTGCTCTGTTATGCTGCTCTTCTTCCGCACAAGGACCCATTGTAGGCTTATTTTTTGTGCTGTACTGAGTGCCTCTGCAAACATATCAGTTGTGCTAAGTCCATAAGCAAACTTGACCGCTAGTTCAGTACTTGTTTCAGAATTGTACGCAAGATAGGTCTTGAATTTGCCATGGTTGTCAACTTTATAAAATGACAACTTCTGTCTGCAACTTACCCTTCACGTTTTCTCCTCTGTAGTTTAGGTTGTTGGGTGTTTTGTTTCATTTTGCCAGAGTTGTAAACAAGAAAACCAATCTCATAAATCGAAAAGATAGGTACAAAATAGCAATGATGTCAATCATGTACATTTTAGAAGCAGCTAGAGAATGGAAGATCGTCTGCATACTAATATGTAAAGAAAGAAACAGATGACCAAAGATTTGTATGCTTAAGGGGTAGCATGAAAGATTGAAGCACACAGAAAATAAGAGAAAGAAAATTATGAATATATATATAAAGTCAAATAGGAAAAAAAAAGAGAAAATAGGGAAAGATATAAACAGGAAAATAATAAGCAAGCAAGCAGACGAAAAACAAAAGCGTAAATGTACTATAATGTACAGTTTAATTGAAGTATGAAACTTTTTTACGACTCCATGACCTAAAAAATATGCAACAGAAAGAAAGTGAAAGCAACAAAATCAAGTAAATTGAACAAGCAATTTATTTCAAGACACATCAGTGAAATTTCAAAAAACACTTAAAATAACGTGAATTAAAGTCAAATAATTCTAAGTCTCCTAATCACAAGTCAAAAGACTATAATGTTCCAAAGTAATTCCAATAGCCTTGAATGTCCTGATGTACCATAAGTCTTGAACGTCCTGATGTACCACATGTCTTAAATGTTCTGATGTACCACACTGATGTAATCCAGAATGTTTTGAATGAATTCACATAAATCCCCCAAACTGTATTATTCCAAAAATGAGTGAGCACTTTAGTATTTCCAGTGAATATTGTAAATAAATAGGTCCTCTCAAATTATATCTGGTTTTCACAATTGTAACATCTGATTCTTAAAATAACTTCTTTACTGACTGATGTTTAGAATCAAAATTCTAGAATATAAATTAATTTATTTAACAAAATCTGTATATAAATACACACACCTACATGTTCTATGTCACATCCATCTAATTGCGAAATGCCTATGAAGATACTGGCCTACCTGAAAATTCTCACATCAGAATATGAGTAATTTGTATGGAAAATTACTTTGTGTACCTGACTTTTGTCACAACAAGACAAGGAAATAACATTCCAGCTGCTAACAAAACCCCGGCCTTGAACTCAAATGCTATGTAAAACATGTTGATTACCATAATCTGACTAACGTACAACTTACAATCATGTACACATATTATAAATTCAATATACATAACAAATTTGTGACAAATAGTTAGTGGACTTTAGATTTAAAAACAAAAAATAAACAGCACATCTTATCCATGCCCTGCAACTCAGTTTAATACTTAAGTTAACAAAGACTATACATAAATATATAAAGAGATACAAAATCTACCACATATAAAATATATAAGCTATGAAACATTTGTGATAAATACACTTTCAGATTTGACAGTGATGACTTTGTTAGTAGATACATATTATGAAAATACACTTCATAATTGGATTAAAGCCCATTTACACAAAATGTATGGGGTCAAAGGTCATCACCCTAACACTAATGCTTTTATTTTAATATGCCTAAAAACTTTAATACTGTATGTCTCAAATTAAACCAGATATTTTGCTACAGTTGTTTCATTTAAGATATTGTTAAATATCTTTTATTCAGAGCGTCACCCTGAATTTATTTTGGTATTGTGATTCCCATCATACATTGATGAAAACTAAACAATGATCATGAAGAATGTCACTTTTTCATGAAAGATGTAACGTTCTTTCACGAAAAAGTGCTCTGACACGTAAACGCAAATTTGACGTTTTAGTGAAAAAGGTGCAATCTTCAAGAATATTCAATCTTCACGAAAAAAGTAACAAACCTCATTAAGATTGGTGATTATTTCGCGAGGAATGAACTCATCAGTTTCTTCATCAAAGACATAATAATGTATGACATTTGCGGCCAAGGTGCACACTTTTCATTAATAGTTTTTACAGTACTATATTGTCCTGAAAAAGACAGTTTCTTCACAAATAAAGTGACTTTTTCATCAAAAAGACACTTTTTCATGGAAAAGTAAGCTTTATTGCAATTTTTTAGTGACAAATCACTACATTAATGACATGAATGATCATTGATAATTCAATAGTTACATTAAATAATGATGCTAATGTTGCAAAACTTTTATTAAATACTTATTTTCAGTCTGATCTGTTACACCTCCTCAGTTGTATTGACCCTGATCTTCCTGCACAGAACTATGACTGACCTTGGAACTGCTAAAAAATTAAGCATGCAAGGAAAACACCATTTTAATATATAATGATATAATTTACAGATAGTATATAAGATCTTACATACGTGCTACTCTCAAACAAAGTTTATGAAACAAGTTTAATAATTTTAAACTTTTCCAAGCCTTGGCAATAAATGATTGAAATTAAACATCGATTTTCATGAATTTCATTTCGCATGAAACCAAATATGATTTTACTTATCAGATAATAAAATGTAGTGATAAAACTGTAATAAAATAAAACTGCAGTATAGTGTATTTATATGAATCTGAATCACATTTGGATGCCTTAGACAGTATGTTTCTGCTTTATGTTATGTCCTGACATCCTTTCTAACGTCATATATTAATATAAGATCAAATCAATCTTTTATGGCTTTATCAGCCTAGATGTGATAAATAGTATTTAGAAAAGGGCTTTTGTCTACTAAACCCCCAAATGTTCCTTTTTAGGACCTAAACAGTATATTGTTTTGGTAATTTTGGTTGATGCATCAATTGAGAACAAGAAGAGAGCTTTTAAATGAAGAAGGCACACACATTATACACATGGTATTGGAATATGGCCGTGGTTCTCAGTTGAAGCACCTAATAAATGAAGAGTATTCTTTTAGCCCAAATGATCATTTTTGCCGAATTTTAACTACTTTAAAGACTATTTTTAGCTTTGTAAATTGATGTATTATTTCTAACTTTTTTTGTAAAGTTCAAACTTTTTTGTATTAAATGATGTCAAAATTATCTATTTGTATGCATGGTGAAAATATAACCCATAACCTGCACCCCAAAAAGCCCATTGTAGTATGTTCTCCTTTTTTATATCATAGAGTCTTTGAAATCATTTCAAATTTTCAAATGCTAACTTTACCAGTAACATGAAGTGAAAATTTATACATTTTAGATGATTCAAAAGACATACATTTTAGATGAATCAAAAGACATCCAATTAAATACCAAACTCCAATTACATGTAAAAAAGTTTTAACATTTATGAATATCTTCAACTGCATTTATTTTTTTTAAAGTGTAAAGATCTGAGTGAAAATTTTGAAACAATAAAACAAATAAAAAAATAAGAAAGGATAAATCTTCGAATTTTGATATGAGAGACATCAAAAATCCTGCATTTACAATGGGAAAATGCTATATAGTCAAAGATTAAATAAAGGCAATTTTATAGCCAATGGAAGTTAAAAATGGGAGTCACGTAAGTTAATATTTAGTTACTCTACCAAGTGCAATCAGTCACAGAAAATATATGCAATTGCAAAAGAAGCATTGTTTAAGTTTTTCATTTCCCAAATGATAGCATCAAAATTTGACCCCATCTGCGGTCCTCTTACACCAATCCAACCTTAAAAGAGAATTACACTGACAGTAAATTCCCTGATGAAATCCTTGCTTTCAGTCTTTAAACAATATGGTTCATGAGTGCCATATACTAAGTACTGGTACATCAATACTGCTGTTGAGACAACGGCCTTGTCGGAAACATTTTCCATACCCTATGAGTAGCCTAATTTCCCAGTTAAGAGCCTCACTAATTCGATCTGGCGATGTGAATCTGGTCCTCTATACAGTATTTACTGGAAATAACCAAGCTAAAGGTGTAGGCATATTTAATTAGCATGTCATACCTCTGCATAGCAATGTGGTTCTTGTGACAATGGATATCGTAATTACAATAAGAATGATCTAATTATTCAGGTGTTAATTGACAATGGAATATAGTAGTGACCTTGTATGTGTGTAAATGAGGAAGATCACAATCGTCATGTACCTGAACAATAAAGATTTCAATCACCTTGTAACCCCCTCTCTCTCCAACAGCTAAAAATAGAACACAGCTCTGAATACATATAATCTTGCACACAAACACAGCACTTTTTCATTTCTCTCAGTCTCTTTCTCATACACACATTCA
The DNA here is from genome assembly GCA_029931535.1 of Margaritifera margaritifera. Classification (NCBI taxonomy): domain Eukaryota; kingdom Metazoa; phylum Mollusca; class Bivalvia; order Unionida; family Margaritiferidae; genus Margaritifera; species Margaritifera margaritifera. The sequence goes on from JAQPZY010001620.1 coordinate 5,690,075, forward strand.
CTAAAAACAAAAAAGTCTGTAAGAGTTATTTTATTTTTTATTGTAAGTTGATAATGAGGTTGCTGTTGCTGTAAGAAGTCAATATATAGTACAAGTATTATTTATAGGTACCTAAATTACCAGCAACAATACCAGCCCTTGTGACTTGGATCATCTTCATAACTTTGCCAACATAACACACTATAACAGCTATACAAGGAAATACACTCAGCATACACATGATCTTACACACTGACACATTATTGTTTTCCCTATCTCGCTCTCTGACACACACACATATTCATAAATAACAACAGAAGTATTTTTGACTACCTTTCTAAATTGTAATTAGGTTGAGAGCAAAACTGGACAAACAATGTATGTTTATTTTTTATGTTAGTGCTGTTAGGTTGCTGAGAACCTGCATCACATAGACTTTGTTTGGGTCCTAACCCTTTTTAGTACAGTCAGTACTCCTAAATACTATATATTTTTTTTACATATAGTTTTTCATACTCTGAAAAGAATAATTATTTTTTGTGTACGAAAAAATACATGAAATACGGTAAGTAGTTTTTACTTTTCTTCTCGAAATATACGATTTCAGCCCAGATGCAATGATTCTGGTTATTTGAAAGTTACAAGGTAATCTGGATAGGCCTGAGCATCATGAAAAATGACAAACATTTTAGGATCCTTGGGGTTATCCACCACAGAGTCATACAATATAGGAGTTTGTTTTGGTGATTTGCGTGGAGGTACTTTCATTCCTCTTTTTCCCTGTGTGTAGTCTCCAGTAAGGACTCTACACTGGTACATCCTCTTGTGTCCACTACTGTCAGGTGTGGAATATGTTTTTTTGACCGAATATGAGGCAATGACAGCAAAATACACCCCATTTCCATATGCAGCAGCTGTAATGGACATAACTGTAAGAAATACCAATCATCCTCATGTCTTTAGGCAAATGAATAACTTGGACACAGCAGATTGTTTTACACACCCAATGAGTATAAAAACTTGATATCGGACCTTATTAGTTATTTTAATTTTTGTAAAGTAAATTTTAAAAATGTGTACTACCATGAGATACCAGTATAACACAGAGACTCACCAGCACACAATGTGACTGTAATGCTGTCATTTCTTTATGTGGAGGCTTGGCTATAATGTGAACCAAACATTATCTTTAAGTAATGATCACAGTAGTTGATTTTGTATGAAATAATTGTGGCTCTGTTTTTTTTATTCAAGGACACATGATGCTATTCTTAAAATTGTCAAAATTTAGTTTTCTAAACACTATAAAAATGAACAATTGATAAAACAAGCTAAGCTTTTATATACCACACTTCAATCAATATTATTTATTTTAAATCACATTATAATCTGAAGATTTTAAGATGAGTGTCATGTGCGTCATGGCCATCATGTCAAACAGATACTATTTGTATTTAATACTAATTACTTGTTCCAAAGAATGTTGAAATGAGAATCTCATGTCATTATGACCAACCATTAATGTTCATGAAAATTGTCACTCTCTATTATCTGACAGATATTCGATCATATTGCTTTGATACAGAAAAGGATTGGGATGAGGGTGTTCATTTGTTGTTGTTTGCTGTTAGGGAATCAGTTCAAGAGTCGTTGGGTTTTAGTCCCTTTGAACTAGTTTTTGGTCATACTGTCCGTGGACCATTGAAATTATTGAAAGAGAAACTTCTTTCAAATGAAGATTCAAAGATTAATCTTCTTGATTATGTTTCTGATTTCAAATACAAGTTGTCAAAGGCCTGTGAAGTAGCAAGAACTAATCTTCACACTACCCAGTCAAAAATGAAATTAAGGTATGACAGAAATTCACAGGAAAGGAGTTTTAAACCTGGTGACAAAGTTCTGGCTCTCTTTCCCATACCTCAGAATCCTCTTCAGGCTAAATTTTATGGTCCTTATACCGTTGAAAAGAAAGTAAATGACTTAAATTATATCATTAACACTCCTGGGAGACGGAAACAGAAACAACTTTGTCATATAAATATGTTAAAGGAATATTTTGACAGAGATAGCCCAGCTAATTATTCTGTTAATTTAGTTGTACCTGTCCCACACAGTGAAGATATCAATGATGGAATACAATCAGACTATAGTGACTCTGGTATAACCAATCTTCGGAATTCAGAAATATTGAACAACCTAGACCAGAAACTTTCACATCTACAACAACAGGAAAGAAATGAACTAAAACAGCTATTACATGACTATGAGCACTTGTTTCCTGATGTTCCAACACGAACAAGTAAAATTTATCATGACGTTGACATTGTAGATTCTGCGCCTGTGAAACAGCATCCTTATAGGATGAATCCTCTCAAACAGAACTATCTGAAGAAAGAAATTCAGTATTTACTGGAGAATGATTTCATAGAACCAAGTCAAAGTAACTGGAGTTCACCATGTATTCTTGTTCCCAAGCCAGATAATACATTCCGTATGTGTACTGACTATAGAAAAGTCAACAGTGTCACCAAAACTGATTCATTTCCAATCCCAAGAATGGACGATTGCATTGATAAAATTGGAAATGCGGAATATGTCACCAAGTTTGACCTTTTAAAAGGATTCTGGCAAATTCCACTGACGGAAAGGGCAAAAGAAATTTCAGCATTTGCAACTCCAGATGGACTTTATCAATATAAAGTCATGCCGTTTGGAATGAAAAATTCGCCTGCAACGTTTCAACGTCTGATGAACATGATAACATTTGGTCTTGATAATTGTGACGCTTATATCGATGACGTCATTATCTACAACAACACCTGGGAAGATCATTTGGAAACCATTCGAAAATTCTTTGATCGACTCAGCGATGTGAATCTGACAATTAATTTGAGCAAAAGTGAGTTTTGCCATGCTTGTGTCACATTTTTAGGACATATTGTGGGACAAGGTCAAGTTAAACCTATAGAAGTTAAGGTCAAAGCTATCTCTGAATTTCAAGTTCCAATTTGTAAAAAGCAACTGATGCGATTTCTAGGTATGGCTGGATATTATCGGAAATTTTGTTCCAATTTTTCCAAAATTGCTGAACCTTTAACAAGTTTATTGAGTAAGAAAACCAAATTTCATTGGTCTGACAAGTGTCAGGAATCTTTTGACAAGTTAAAGGCCATGCTTAAGAATGCACCAGTTCTTTCTGCACCAAATTTTAGCCAATCATTTAAATTATCTGTTGATGCAAGTGATGTAGGGGTTGGTGGAGTATTGATTCAGGAAGACAAAAGTGGTGTGGATCACCCTGTGTGTTTTTTTTCTAAAAAACTAAACAAGCACCAGAAAAATTATTCCACAATTGAGAAGGAATGTTTGGCTTTGGTATTGGCTTTACAGCATTTTGAAGTGTATGTTACCTCAGCTCTTTCTCCAATTATTGTGTACAGTGATCACAATTCCCTTACTTTCATCAACAAAATGAAAGATAAAAATCGGAGCTTGTTGAGATGGAGTTTGATATTGCAGAAATATAACATTGACATCAAACACATCAGAGGAAAAGACAATGTGATTGCAGATGCACTCTCACGTGCCTAGAAATGTAATATTGCTTGATGTAATTAAGTCCAGTATCATAAAACATGTTCTTATGTAATTTTGGTTATTGTAGTATTAGATGTATATTCAAAAGAAAGCTTTATTATATAAATCTTTCTTTTTCTTTATGAGGGGAGGTGTTATGTATGATGTTTATATAATATTGTGGATATTTTGGGAAATTATAAATGTTTCTTCACTTTAATATTTGCTTAAATCTTAATGTTTATCAGGAAAAACATGTTTAACTAGTGTCCTTGAATTAGGTTGTTTTGATCAATATGTTTTCTCAATTTGAAGGTCAAGGTTGAATTTTGTTTACAGTTAGAATTCCATTAAAATGACTCATATTCTAGAACATTCTGTCATGTGACCAATCTTTATATATACCATGTTTGGTGGACATTTTTTCAGTTTTGACATTACCATCAGTCTTGTAAAGAGCTATTGCAGTTGTGAAAATTCATTCCAAATTCTAAGAGAGGAATTATTTTAAATATTCATTGGATTATAACAGTGCTCATAAACTTTTGGATTTTGGATTTTTAATTGATGATTTTGGAATTTAACTGAACTTATTCAGAGATTTTGGAATACTTCATTTTGACATCAGCACACCAAAGATTACTAGTACATCAGGACTTTGGAGACCATTAGCACATCATAACATTCAAGGACACAGCCGTGAATTCGGAACATTCTATATAAAGGACTTGTGATTAGAACAATCATTCTTATTGGATTATTAGGATTTCAAAACACATTACTGTAAGTGACTTTTTGATTTTTCATTTTAATTATCTAGTAATATATTGCTTGTTGATTTTTACTTGATTTGTTGGTTTCACTTTCTTTCTGTTACATTTTTCTTAGACCATAGAGTCGTAACAATATATATATATATATATCTATATACAACATAATGATTATGCTAAAATCATAATGGTTGGCAGGTATATATGACACTATCAATACCACTTAGAGTGAGAGCTGTGCAAACTGAAACCCAATGCTACATAATGAAGTACTGAACATTTCACAGAAATCCAATGAGCAGTGTGCTAGCTTAATATTCATGTGAATCCATAATTTTACTGTGATGTCATCAAGTGGCATTCAACCAATCAAAAACCACTCTCTAGCTGATTCATTTAGGTACTTGACTCTGTTTTTATCTATTTAGGCCTTTGACTTTGATAGTAGACAAATTCATTCTTTGCCTGCTGGGCTCAAAATTTACGCTCATCCACTAACCTGCGGTTAGTGATTTTGCTGACAGATCACTACATCCACCACTAATCCATTGGTGCAGTGAAAATTACTGCTGGTCGCTATCATAACAGTTACGAAGTGGTCTTGTGTTGGATGTATCAAATAAATATGAGTTAGCATTCCCTTTAATGGTTAATTTATCTGTTTATTGTGTTAACTGAGTACCTACCAACATCATGCACTTGAAGAGGTACAATAAATGCTTGAGGCGCAAATTGGTAAGTGTTAAACCACCCATTCACTCATCGAGTAAGTTAGTGTGATTATTGTCAAAACAGTCTTCACATATGTGGAACCAACCTGGTGTACTGCCCCAAGAACTGATTTGATAAAGAAGGTATAGGATCTCAGGCGAGTATTCACCAATTGGAAAAAGTTGCATTTGCTGACTCAACCAATAATCCAGAATTATACCAAACAATGTGTTTTAATACTTATATCCTTGCTGATAAACATTCAATGAATTGTACCATAACAACTGAAAACATGTGGAAGTATTGGCAAGGTGCGCATCCATCACTGAAATGGAAGAAATTTTATGATGTCAAGAGACAGTGCGACTGGAAATACGATCTTGACAAGAGACTAAGAAAGTCACAGAAATACTGGGAAAATGAACACAAATGGCTAAAGTATGACCCAGGAAAGGATGTGATGTTGTGCACTTTCTGCACTGAGTATTCAGAGAAATATGAAAGTACACAAGGTACTTCATTATGATTTGGTGATGGGCATAAAAACTGTCAAAAATTGTTCCCAAAATCACAGTAATGATGGTGCTCCTTAAGTCACCAGACATCAAGGATAATAATCCATGAGATGCCATTAAGCTATGAGATGGTGCTCCTTAAGTCACCATACACCAAGGATTGTAATCCATAAGATGCCATTAAGCTATGACATGCTGCTGTACCAAGAAACAGAAGGTCTGAGACTAGGCCTTATCGTCCAAGATCGAATGATCAATCAGAGGCAGAAAATTAATACGAACTTTCAATTTTCAATGAGTCTTGTTTGTGAAATACAGTTGTTTTTGTTTTTAGTTGATGTTAATGAATAATAAATGTTGAATTAGAAACTGAACTGACTTCTGTCTGATTTTTGCAGGATCAGTGAGATTTAGGCAGGATCAGTAAACATTTTATTATGGTGATCCTGTGGGTTAGTGAACAAAAACCTAATTTCAAGCCCTGGCCTGTTATATTGTTTTAGAAATAAATATTTATTGCTAATATCATGATGAAATGTATTTGCAAGGCTTTACAAGATTAACTTTGAGAAATTCTATGATAAGAAAATTTGTGAATTTTAATTCAATCTGAAGGGAAAGACGCGAGCAAACCAAATGTCTCCACCTACCAGAAATGTGAGTCAGTCCCAGTGTTGCCTGTATGTTAAAATTATGGAATGGTATGTTCTTCATCATTTTGCTGAATGCTGACATCAAAATTATGACATATTTATGGCACATCACTGTAGAATATAGACTTAAATTAGTACCAGTATATCTTCTTCCTCTTCTTTGTCTTTTTCTTATGTCCCTTTAATAAAGCCTCAGCAAAGGTTACAACTGTGTTAGGATTATTTCTACCTATTTACTAGAACAAAGACATTTACCTTCTCACTTCCAAGTAGCTCAGATATTTCAGAACTGTAGTGTGTACCTCCCTTTATCAAAAATGTCCTGCTGCAAATTTGTAGGAGAGATCTTGTTTCATGGCAAGTTGCTCATGTAGCAGGGATTTTGCTACCATTTCTACAAATATGAAAGATACATAGACCTGAGCTCTAAATAAGTACAGTGCAACAAAGTTAGGGATGTCACTTAGATTTACAGTCAAACTTGTCCAAATGGTCACCTGTACATAGCGGTCACCTGGTCACAAAGGCTATTCTAATCCCCCCAGCAAATTTCCTATATAGATGTCGTGTGTGTTATAGTCACCTGCCTTCTGCAGTACATGCCCAGGTGTTTCCTAACCAACACTGGCTTCTCCCTGCCTTAAGCGGTCACTGGAGCATATCAACAGTGACCACTCTAAGTATGCAAATTAAACTTTTGTTTGATGAGCAAGGCATTGTTTACGTAAAGGCATACCATGTGAATTTATGTGTAAACATTTCATAATTTGCATGTACTCGCTGTTCTCGAGTGGCAGTCAGTCTAACTTGAAGATGTCAATATGTCATGTTCTTAAGCAAGGCAATTTATATCCTTGGAGGAGAGGATTGAAGCAATTCATTTGCTGGACGAACTCAGATCCAAGGGATTATTAAGCGTAAGTGAGATATGGCTGATTTTGAGAACAAAGTTAATCTTTGAGAAGAGATACAGTTACATCAATTTTTTTAATGGTTAGGGGTCATTCAATATTTCAAACTAATCTGTAAAGGCAGGCAAAGTTTTGGTTCTTGAGTCACATAGAATTGCCATATACGGCTTCTTTGATTCCCTATTCATCACAGGCTTCTCACATAAGCCAACTATTTGGATCTCGTCAAGTTGAGCAACTATCTAGTCTAGATAATGTTTTTAAAGCATGAACAGCTGTTTCCAAGCCTAATTTTTACAAGTTGGCCAACCAATGAGTCAGTCTTCTGTTTTACAGTCATATGTCAGCTGTCAATCAGTAGCGAAAGGAGTCATTTGTAATTGTACAAAAAACAAACTAAAATCAGTGATTATTTTAAGTCAGTGATGATTTCATTTATAGGATGGATTAAAGTGAGCAGAATCCAGTAATCTTGTATGGAAAATAAATTTGGGAGAGAACAACATATACACATTTTATGATTTTGTTAAATAGTGCACATGAAACAATTTTGATAATAATAATAATAATAATAATGGCAATAATAATAGCAATAATAATAACAATAATGATATTTGGTGCATGGTATTTGTTCAAAAACCATTTTTAAAAGGTGAACCTGTGTACAAAAAGGCCTGTTTTGCCTTTTCCCATGGGTGGCAGCTGTTGATAGGTTTGACTGTATACTCAAGTGATCACAGTGACTGATAGCACTTAAAATTTGATCATTGCTCTACATAAGTGTAACAGAATGAGTGTAATATATGGATAAAAGTATAGCTTTTTCCTAATACTATTGGAGACTGGAATAATTTGGCTCCAACATTGTCAATAAAAAAGCTAGATTTAGAAACATTTACTGATACTGTTAGGAGGCTGATAGTTTTTTTATAATTTGTGTGTGTGTGTGTGGGTGGGGGGGGGGGGGGGTTACGTGGTGCAGTTCAGATATCTATAGCTCACAGACCCTATGCAGGAATTTGTCCCTAACAAGAAAAGTTTTGTATATTAAGTGGGTGATATATTTGCTTATGCTCTAACATACTTCCATTATTTAACTGCTTTAAAAAAAATGATGCAGTATTAATTTGGAGTTATTATTTAAATGAAATAATAATTTCATGACATTTTCTGAAAGATTAATTCAATGTTACATTAGCCAGAAATCTACAAAACTAAGTGCTGAAAGATCCTTCAATACAGTTGTAAAGGGAAGTAACTCAACCTGATGTTGATATCACAAGCAACATGAACTTAAAGGCCCTAGCTGTAAAACGACTGGAATGCTATCTTATGTCATGAATATGGTGCAAAAAATCACCAAATAGATATATGAGAAGTCATTGTGCTGGAGCTACTAAAATATTATGAAAATCTTGCTCAAGTGAAACAATGATCTAACTCAAGTCAGCATGGAACCTTGATTAGATTACATGTCAATGAATACACCTTCACAAATCAGTGTAGTCTGACATAGGCTGAGAGAAGTTTGCTAGAATGGGCTTTTGAATTTAAAAGATAATTAATATTTTTTGAGATTTTTACAAACTTAGGACATGTTGATGCATTATTAAGGCTTTCTGTCTGCATTATTTATACTTTAGGAGGCTAAAAAAAGTTATCGCAAAAAAGTAATTACAACAGGAATGGTGATTATAACCTGGAGTTTTCCTGGAAAATCTTGAATCATCACATGTATGAACCTGTCACATGTGTCCAGTGTGAAAATGTCATTTTGACTTTACTCCTAACAAGATCAGGAAAATGTAGAAAAACAGAACATAACAATCTGAAGATTTAGGTATGCAAAATATTAAATACAACAGGCATGGTGGATAGGCTGGAAAGACTCATCATAGTAATTTACCCAAACCAGTACACATTATCAGTATTACTACTCTAAATTATCAAATTATCTAATAAATGGAAGTGAAATAGATCTCGACAACAGTTACGAATTGTTAGTCTTCTGAGATCTGGGTAAATCATCCCACAGGGATTTGACACAGTATTTAGTTAGAAATGTTTGATTTGAATTCATATATGCTTATGCTACAGTCCTGCCAAACAGCCATCAAACTTATGTATCTTAATTAGTCCTACAATGTAAGATATTAATGATAGGAACGGGACAATCCATCCCCATCATAAATATCAGGGTCAACGTTTTATAATATAAGCACTAAATGTACCCATACATACAATGTATGGCTGTAAGTATGTATGCAGTGCCTGATTAACCCATAGGCTGATAAGGCTATAGCCTTATGCCCTCATATTTTGTAGGCCCTCCACTCCAAAATGCAATAACGGTTCTTTACCCCTTCCCTCCTATTAGTCTTAGACCCCTAATAACCTTAATCTGGCCCTGTATGTATGGGTACATCAGGTTGTATGGTAGACAGAAAAATCTGTCCCCATAACGACTTTTTGTTCTGATAGTCATTAATGACCATCACAATTAAAAACTCCTTAAGGGGACAGATTGGTCAGTCTAGCTGTATGGCTGTATAGTTAACCCCATTCCAGAACATATCCACCCAACAATGAAAAGCCTCATCCCTTCATCCCTTTGTGTTTATGTATATATATATATATATATATATATATATATATATATATATATATATATATATATATATATATATATATATATATATATATATATATATATATGAAAACAGTAGGTATATAACCTGAGATCACTGTCGTCCATGAACAAAACTGTGTGAACCAGGAACTTATTTATGACCACCAATTCCTTCCCAATACTCGATGTAAAATTGACGTACGTTTGAATTTTCATTGTTAGCTATAGATATAACTGTTAATGTCATTATTATTTTCCCACCAACTATAGAACTTTACATGAGTTTCTAAATCATAAAACATCCACACACATCCGCTCCAAAAACGAAAGTTGATGTCTCGTTGCTATTAACTACGCTTTCCTTACCATGCGGTCAAGTTAGATGCGGAACCGAGGAACACCTGGGAATACGTTGATGGGATAATAATAATAATAATAATAATAATAATAATAATAATAATAATAATCTTTATTCTTCTTGTAACATTGGTCACCGGCCGAGATTACATGTATGAAAAAATATGGTACAACCAGGTCCGCTAGAAAAAAATTCCGGGCCCCTGGGCAGAGCAGACATGGACCCCAAAACTAGTTTAAGTTTTTGTATATAATAACACTGGAAAGTGTTACTGAACAGTAATTGTACCCCTTTGTCATAAGACGAAAATAAAACAGTGAGCTACCGAGGGCGGAGATATAAAACCCATAAAAATGCGTAGCGTGCTTGAAACGTGTGATAAATAATGGTAATACAATGCCGTGTCTTTGCATTAACTCATTCTGCGCCATTATAATATAGTTTAAACTGTTCAAATAATATAGAATCGAGTAACCACGTTTTGTGGACTTAATGTGAATTTTAACGCAATCATTATAATATTATGATAATCTATTCAAATAAACCATAAAAAGTGTTCAACTAATCAGTTTAAGCATCGTGAAAAACATTTTGGCATTCATGTACATTACTTAATAATTACCGTTTTTCCGAGCGTGTGTATGTTTATTTATTTCTGGAAGTGACATCCATGGTTCGTCACACTCACTAAAAAGTCACGTGGCATATGACCGAACCGTGCCAGTTAGACCAAGGTAAGAATATTATTAGTTTATAGCGTCTCCGTGTTTTTGACATTAAAAAATTTAAAAATGAATAAAAACATTTCCGTTAATTCTATATGCAGTTTGTGCACTTACATTAATGCTTGCTTGTTCTTTACCATATAGATACATGACTCAATAGACTGAGAGAGACAGACAGACATACAGAGAGACAGATGGAGAGAGAAATTTAAAAATTGACAGTGGAGAATGGATACACATTTTATTATAATAGATTCAATGTCTTTTGATGTAGAATATATGTTTATTATGAAATAATACTGAAACAAAAAAGTCCGTAGTGAATATACATTTCGAGTGTAAAATTTTCTTACTTTGTATAAGAACCCCACATGATTAAAACCAAATAATTACATTGGCTATCCAGTTGTAGAAATTCCCAATGTGGATTATCCTGTTCAAAATATGTAAACAAAGCCGACATGTGATCGGCTGCGCTATCTTTAGCATATAATAGAAAATTAAAGGCCAAAATGTCTGACACAAAAAAGGCATTAGTGAAAACATAGATTTTCATTATGATTTTTTAAAATTACATGAAATTACCTTTTTCAATCTCATTTTGTTTGATTTTATTATATAATTAAATTCTGTCGCTGGTGACAGCTGATGACGTCATTATCTCGCAACAAGCGTGTTAGATCGTGAGAAACATGGTGCACGATTGAAGGAGTCCAACGACAACTGGCCGCTGGACGATACTGTAACACGCAAGAGTGTCACACTACCGACGAATCAAATAACTTATGCGTGAGTCTGGCTTGAGGTCCATGTTTCCCTTATTTCCTTAAGACAACAGTCGTTGTCAACTGAAGGGTTCTCAAACGCGCAAATACTACAAATAATTGTCCTATAATCACCTAATTACCACGCATCACGAAACTCTAATTTCACACTTGCATGGGTTTTTTCACATTTCTATGACCCATCAATATGCCTTTCCAAGCCGAAAATTGGTACCTTACGCCAGGCACGATGAAACAAGACCCTAGCACTTAATACAAAGAATTATTCCTATCTCAAATTACTAAACATTTAAACATTAGAATATCCCAAGAATTCCTTATGTTCAGAACTAAGGAGAGGGTCCATTTTACGAAACTAATCCATGCTACGATAAAGTCTCGTGAATACTTTACATTATGACGTCTGCTCCACGACATTGGCTAAGTAATCGGTTTGAGACATATCTTCCCAACACCGAATCCCCATAATAAGCAAATATTCACTAAAATCAAACAAAACTGTAAGGTGTGATTGTGTGGGTTTAACGCCATTTTTCAGAGCATGATAGGCTATACATGGTGGCCAATATATTTGGTGGAGGACGAACCCTCGGAAAACCCCGAGAAGAACCGCCGACCCACGGGAAACTACTGGCAAGCTTTCTCACATACCTATCTATGCATTATACAGTTTTGAGTAGTTACATTTTACTCATTTTTGATGGTTAATCGTTATTCTATAGTTGAACAGATTTCAAAGGTATCTAGAAATTAGTAATCTCTACGGTAACATACATGTATTTCATATTGTTTGAAATTTTAAACTGAATCAATAAAAAACAAGCTGCATTATATTATGAACAAGTTATCTGCTTTATACATTGAAAAATTTTAAAACTGAGATAAACTAAATCATTTTATGGCATTAGTATGTTAGGAAAAAAAAGTTGGATGAAACAGTTTATTTCATGAAAACCAAACATAAATATTAATTTAGTTTTATGGAAGGACTTTAAATGAGTCATGATCTAGGGAAAAAGCATATGCAATTTAGATCTCAACTCCTCTATATGTCCAAATCCAGTTATAGGCATGAAATATTTACTGCTTCAATTATCTCTGTATGCTTGAATATATGTTCTGTGATACATAGGATTATGGCAAGGACAATTGAACAATATTAAATGGTTTAGAGAAGATGATGAAACTAACAGCTGTAGGTCAGAGGTCATCAAAAAATCAAAGATTAAAGTGCCAACGGTCATAAAAATGACAAGAATCATGAAATAGAATTAATCAAATGGGATAAATACATGACAATTCAACTTAAGGTGATAATAGCAGGTCCCCCAAATGACTCGCTTATTATTGGAACTGCAACACTTAAAATGTCATATCTTCTTTAAGTCCTTGCAGCTCAAATAAATGACCTTGGATAAAGAATGTGTTTGTGCAAATTTGAGAAGCATGGCATATGGGGTCTGAAATAGACCAGGACTAAACTCATATATTGTCAAAAAAACCCCAACCTTTTCTCGTAACATCAGAAATCAAGGGAATTTTAAGATCCATTACCTCCATTAAAGCAACTGAAAGTAATGCACATACAGGGGAAAAAGAAAACATAGAATATAATACAGGCCTTTGAAGGAAATTACGAAAATATAGGTCTTTGTACTTATTGTAATATTAGGCAAAAACTCTAAGGCAGTTTAGATGAGGAATATTTTTTGTTGTGGACAATACCTGTGTTATTTGTTTTCATGGACGCTGACACTAAATTTACATGGATGCTTTTCCCATGAAACGAAGTTAATAATTCGACAATGTTGAGTGTGTGTATTGTTATTTTCATTGGATTTATAGTGCTGGTCAAATACTGGCTGTTGACTTTAAATATTTATGCAACTTTAAATGGGTTCCCCATATCAGTTTTGTCATTGATAACATAAGCTTTAGAGTAGTTTTTTCCAAGTTTCTTTCACCTTTTAGATTGAGGAAATATGTTCTCTGGAAAATGTTGCTTGAACAATTTTTATCCAATCACCTGGTTTGAGACTAAATGTGTGCCTTGTCTAAAGAATATTGCAACAACTTTCAGGTAAAGTTCACATAGAGCAGTAGTTGATATTGCAAGAAGTCACATTTAATCAGCATGATTTCATTCATCGGTTAACAGAGATTTCAGTTTTACTTTCTATAAAAAATGAAATCTACCGGTATATAATGAACTTAATTTTAGTGTCTTCTGGACTTCAATATTATATGAAGCTTGACAATTCTTTTACTTTAGATTATCATAAACAGGAAGACCAAAATCAACTTATTGTGGGTGTTTTTTTAAAAAAAATTTTGCCTGCACCAGCTCCTTAAACATCTTTGGTACACATTCACATATGTATGGCATATAAAACATTTCTTTTCATAAGTTCATATGTCTAGAATGTTAGACTTTCTAAAATTATGTTGTAGTTTTTGCTCTTAAAATGCACATTCTTTGAAATTAAAGAATGCAGCGGCCAGTTGATTAAGTTAAGTTTCTTTTCTTTTCATTCTTAGAGGCTGATAATTGTCCACACATATGCCAAATGCTATGGTTGAGGCACACTAAACCAGCATGTGTAAAGCCTTGTGATTTATCCAACATGAATGTTGCTCATGCATTTACTGCACTAGGTCACAGTGAAAAGTGGTCAAGTGTCAGCTTGTATCACTTCATCATTTCGGGTGTAAAACCAACTGTTTCCTGGAATTGTCTTTTGTTGGCTGGGGAATAGTAATGAATCCAAGCCCATCATGTTCACTGATTCAAACTATCAGCTCTATCTCCACGTGCTTGGCCCCATATCTGCATATGAATTACCAGGGTTTTACAGAGCTGGCAAACACATGGCAGCAAATGCACCAGCCTTTATCAATGTCCTGCACTGAACACAACTGGGAGTATTCTTGATGGAAAAATAGTACCCTGCTACAAGTCATTCTTGTGGGTGGTGCATCCTATGGGGAGATGTGTACTATCTCCTATGGAAAGCACTTTGGTGCAGACATCGTGAAGGCAGCATCCAGGACCTCTCAATATATATTGTAGATGAAACACAATTGATAATTAATGTGGTAACATGCACTATCACCCTTGATATTAAAAATACGCACTAGTGTAGTCAGAACAACAAGCATACTATGAGTCTACACATTCCTGACTCCTCTAGCAACAATGCTGCAAGCACCTTCTGGCCATCACCATTTAATGTCACGATTGAAGATCACACAGATGCTAAAACTATTGGCCACATGGTGCGTTGTGCTAGCAAAGCCATCAAAAACACAGGCACCGGTGCTGCCTTAAAGGTAATGTATTTAACGGTCTAGAATATCATGTCAGCCAGAGGAATAAATACATCTGGTTACTATCAATGAGATGTAATGCAAAATTTTCAGAACACCCTCAGCAACAATGACAACACTATTACTGTCCTGGATGCTGTATTTTTCTTCCTTAACTTCCATGGGAATCATGGTAATGGAACATGGGCAATGGTTTCATGCCCATGGTCTTGTTCATCCAGAAACTAACCAGCTGCAACTGTTTACATTGTTAATGTGAGAGAAAATGCAGTATCAGGGAGTACTGATGATGATGATGATGATGATGATGATGATGATGATGATGATAATGATGATCTTATTATCATTGTCTCTCAAAAATGACAGCAAGAGATTTATATTTAGGACCAAATAGACATCATAAAGTCTTTTTAGAGAAAATCCCATGTTGATATGACCATGTGGTAATATTCAGATGGAGTAGCGAAAACAAGAGATAATGGAGAAATATGTGTACCATCTGGGACAAACCCTTTGTTGTAGTGAGTAAGGAAATTTTGGATACGATTATGCCACAATATAGTGTATTGGTAAGAAGTCAGATTTTTTACAACGATATCTGATCACTGTGGTGCACATAAGATTTTGCATAACTAATGTTCGTAGTTCATGATTTAAAATTAATTGTATTAAATAGGTTTCTTTATGTTTTTTGTTTTTTTAATAAATAAAATGATGTTCTATGCACAGGTGTTCTTTATTGTGTACATGAAATTTATTTGTATGTATACAAATAACAAGATATGTGCTATGATGACTCCCCAGGTTCATAAGCATTATGGATACATGGCTATCCAGGCATTATATCAAATAAATGATGAGGGAATAAATCGAACATATTGTTCTGTGCTTACAATTGTTTTACATTTCAAATGATGTTGGTTTTATCCCTACTGAATATGGTTTTGTGCAAAAATTGTCACTGTATAGATCTGTAGATGTATGAGTAGTATTATTAGCTAAAAATCCAACAAATTTGATAAATGGTTTTCATTGTTGATATATGATATAGGGTCATTAAATATGATATGCTTCGTTATAATGGAAAACCACAGCAGACAAAAGGTGCTGGTAAGAGAAAACAAGCAAAACATGCTACAGCTACACGTAGACATTCAAATAGACATAGACATATACAACTTTTATTTAGAGTCAGAACTGTATTACATAATAAGAAACATTAGCTCGTTGGACCTACTTTACCTACTGTAAATAGTAATATAACAATTTTCTTCAACAATCAGACATACTTACAAACGTATATATATATATATATATATATATATATATATATATATATATATATATATATATATATATACATATTTGTTTTACATTTCTTTTTTTCTAGTTAGTATTTCTAGACATTATATCATTTCTGTTCTTGAAAGCGTAGATTACTTTGTTTTTCATTTTTTTTGCAGATAAATTACAACTTAAACTTATTATAACTAAGGTAATATGAACAGAAACAGTGTACAAGCATGAATGTGAATTGTACTTCTTTCTTCCATATATGTCACATTTTCACTTGTTTTATGAGGGTTTCTTTCTCATGAGAAAAAAAGGAAAGTTATCATAAAGTTGCTTTTCTATAAATTGTGAATATATTTACACCAAGGAAAAGGCTTTTAAATTATTTAATTTTATTGTTTTTAATTTTTTAATTTTTTTTAACATACTGAGGGAGATATTTGGGTACTTCACAAAAATATTACAAATATTAAAACTGAAGAATTGTGAATAGCAAAAGGCACATCTACAAAACTATATTATGTACACCAAATTGCATTAAGATATTGATGGACAAATGGGAAAAAACCATTACAAATATTGAAACTAAAGAATTGTGAATAGTAAAGGACATATTTGGAACCACTAGTCTAATATATGTGCTGAGAGTCAGTAAGACGTCTTTTATAATGTGAGAGTTATGCTTCTGAAAAGAGCGTGAATGCTGGGTGGATGAATGAATGAAAATGAACAAAATATCAAAGCTAACGAGTTGCAAATAGCAAAACTCTCACATCTACAACACCAGTCCAATATGTGTATTACATTTTATAGAGATATCTGACATGGTTTGGGATTTTTTGCTCAGGAAACTAAAGTGTGGGTTATTGATAAATGGACAAACTAGCAGATGAAAACACTGTTTTTAAAAATGAGACTTAAAAACTAAAAAAACTGAAGCAAAATATGCATCTGCGTCACAAGTCTAATACGTATACGATATTTCATAAAGATATCTCAGACGGTTTTTAACATATGCCCTAGAAATGAAGAAGTGTAAATAATGGATGGATAGTTGGACAGACAAACCTATAAAGCATATTTTTAAAAAAAATTAAACAGAAGAGCTGACAGCAGAAAAAGGCACATTTTGACTAATAGACTATTATGTGCACCAAGTTTCACAGTGGTACCTTGAAATGTTTTGAAGTAATGTTCCAGAAATGAAAGTGTAAATAATGTATGGATGGATGAATGAACAAACAAATTGATGAAAATGTTACAAATATTGAAACTGAAGAATTGTGAACAGCAAAAGGCACATATGGCCTACTTTTCTGAGATGTGTATTAAGTTTCACAGTTTGTACTGCTGCCAGGAAGTCAGAATATTTGCCATATGTAGGTTGCCTGAAAACAGATATTGGTAAAGCAATGTTCATATTTTACTGAACTTGGTGAAGCAAACTACGTTGCTTTTGATCAGGAAAATTTTCAAAAATGCTTCTTTCATGCATAAAGTCAAACTACAGTATAAGGCAAACATAATACTACTTTTCAGAAACATTTTTCTCAAGCAATAATCAGACCTATAACACTAATCATGACATAATTAATCAGTCATATAATGGATTATGCAAGGGCCAGTTGTTAGCAAAATCTCTCTCAAATGTTGGTGATATTGACATAGTTTGCAATATGATGTAGTTATTCATTTTTGGATTATCGTCTACATGAAATTTTTTCTTTTGTGTCTCTTGCAAAGTTTGTGAACAGACTCGTGTATCTCTGTACTGGGCAACATCGTATACTGGTATATACCCAGAGTGTGGTGCCTAACATTGTACTACACCTTTCTGTTTTGTAAACATCTCCTGTTTGTGTGTGTGAGAGTGTGTCTCAAGGTAAATGCAAGTGCTCATGATACCAGTTGTATAATGCATAGTTATATATACTCTGTGAAAGTTTTTGTCTAAATAGAATTTAACAATGGATACCCAAATTAAAAAATTTTCAATGAATGTTAGGGGTCCACACAGTTCCAATCTCAAAAGATGAGATATTTTCTGCTGGGTAAAACAAAAGAATGCATCCATTATATGTTTACAGGAGACACATAGTACAGTTGAGAATGAAAAGTATTGGGAGGCTGAATGGGGTTATAAGTGTATTTTTAGCCATAAATCTAGCAACAGTGCTGGTGTTGCTATCCTGTTAAGAAATAGTTTTGAATTCCTCATTCACAGAAACAGATGTGATACAGTCTCTTAGATTTATCAGTTAATGGACAGAGATTTATGCTAGTGAATTTATATGGTCATAATGACGATAATGCTGACTTGAAATTAGAAATTTGAAAGAGGATATTGTAAATTTTGAGTTTCTCTGTTATTATTTGTGGTAACTGAAATGTTGTTCAGGACATGGAGCTTGACTCTTGTAATATTTTACATGATAAAAACTCCATGGCCTGAATGGCAGTCCAGGACATCAAGAATTAACTTGATTTACTAGATCCATGAAGAACAGTCAATCCTGACAGTAGAGTATTTACTTGGCGACAGGTAAACCCTGTGAAACAGAGTAGATTGGACTATTTTCTAATCTTTGAAGACATGTTTTTAAATTGTATAGACTCATCTATTATTCCTGGCTATAAAACACTTCTTAATTTAGACAGATGTTGTCACCAGGGAGACCCTGTTGCACCCTTTTTATTTATAATAGGAATTGAACTTCTCTGACTAGAACTTAAAAAGAACACAAGTATTACAGGCATTTTCTATAATGAAAAGGAGTTCAAATAAGGGCAGTATGCTGATGATGCTTTTCTATTATTAGATGATTCTCCGTTGTCTTTCAAGACAACCAAGCATATTTTGAATGATGTTGGCTAGATATCAGGTCTGTACTGTAATATATTTATATTAAAAGCTATTTGGATTGAGAAAAAAATTCAAATGAAAAAATGTTCAGAAATTTATAACAAATGATCAGCATCCAATTTTATAGTACTGGGAGTAGACTTCACTTTGAATTTGGAGGATATGGTAGAACTAATTTTATTCCACGAAGTTGAAGGAAATATGAAACTGCTTGGCTGGTGGAACAATTAACAATTTTTCCCTTATTAATAAAAAGTCACTGTGATAAAATCCTTGTTTTACCTAAATTCATTCATCTTTTCTTCAGCTCTACCAAATCCTCCACCCCATATAGAAAATGAATGGAATAAATTATTTTTCCATTTGGGACAGTAAAACTGAGAGGGTTAAAAGAGACACTCTTACAGCTTCTTGTAAGATAGAGGGATTGAATATTATTCATTTATACTAATTTGTGTGTTATATAAAACTTTCCTGAATTATGCATCTTTAAATAAACAAAGGTTTATGGCAAATTATGGTTTCTGAACAAAATATTTGGAAAATTTGGAGGTCCATAGTTATTTAAAATAGGAAAAATTAAATTGAAAGAAATACTTAAATCCATTCAAAATATTTTTGGTGTAATGTTATTTATGCTTTATCACTATGGAAAAATAAACCATCTACTGTTCAAGCATACTTGTATAAGATGTTCTTAATTTAGTTAATATAGATAATTGCAAATCATACACAAGATGGAGAACAAATGGTGTCATATTTATTCAAGATCTTTGCATAAGGATCTCTATTACACTTTGATGAAATAAAACAATAAACACAAACTAATAATTTCATAAAGTATTTTGCTCTCATCTCAAATATATCAGTGAAGTGGAAAAAGGAAAATCTTAAGTTCTTTTTAAAGTGGAAATAGTTGTCATGTAGTTTATCAACAAAATTTCACTCCTTAGGGTAAGAGAAAAAAATATACATTATAAAGACCTGATAAGAACTAAGATACAAAAGCCAAAAGGTAAACATGAAATTTTTCCAGTCATATGCAATTGGTGCAAATGAATAGACCAATTCTTTTGTTTTAGCTAAACTTTGTACAAGAGATATCAAACTGATTAGTTTTAGACTTCTTCATATAAATACTGCCAAAAACCAGTTTTTGAAAAATATTCATTTAAGTGATAATAATCAACACACCCTTTGTAAGGATGGAATAGAACATATTGAGCATTTATTCAAAGACTGTTCAGTTACTGAACACTTTTGGAAATTATTTGTCGAATGGATCCCAACTTATGACCGAGATTTAGAATTACACAAATAGATGTTTGTTTATATATATATATATATATATATATATATATATATATATATATATATATATATATATATATATATATATATATATATATATATATATATATATATATATATATATATATATATGTGTGTGAAATAACAATTTTAATGATTTTATTAACTTCTTAATTTGGCTTGCAAAATATGTTATATGCAGATCATCAAAAAACCCAAATCTCACCTACTATAAAAAATGTGTTTGATTATATAAAATGCTGGAAAATATGTAGCAAAAATTAATAACAGAATTGAAGAGTTTGAAAAAAAGTGGACTCTGTTGTCAATTTTGGCATGTGATTTTTTTATATTTTATTTAATTATTTTCTAAGCTGTTTACCGTAACATTTTTGCACTTTTTGTGTGACAAGAAAACAATATTACGTTAAAAAAGAACAACAGACAATTGAATAACACCTTGGGGTTTGTGTGCAAGTGTATTTTTATGTACAATATTTGTGAATGTATAAGTATATGTGTGTGGACAAGTGTTTGTGTGTTAAATGTGTTTAAGCAAATATATGTAAAGGTCAGGATGCAAAACTATTTAAGGTAATGCTCCATACACCAGGTCTAGTGGTTATGTAGTGCAATGTGTAAAATCATGACAACTTATGTTCAATAAAAAAGCATGTCCTTAATATATTCTTGAGGCTGATTGTACATGAACCGTGCATAGTCCAAAAATACAAACTCGGATGTGTGCGTAAATAACACTTCAGTTATAAACATGATAAACAATTCAGCTGTACGTGTACTTTTTTCAAAATGATAATAAAAATGACAATTGAAACTGAAACAAAATTCCCACAAACACGACATATATATATATATATATATTATTGCTCTGATATATATAAAAAAACTAATATTCTGATTTTGTAATAATTTAAAAGATATATTATTTTTAATCAAACTGATTAGTCTGTAAGATTTCATATTTTATAAATGATTTTGTATGTAAATGAGTGTGGGTGGGATTTGGACATATTTCAAAAGTAACCTTTCCTGCTTACAAGTTGACAACAAAATTTAAATACAAATTGACTTATTACTAAGCACAGGCCTAATGGAAGAATGGATGGATCATGCTAATTGCAATTTAAAAACACCAAAGTTTCTAAGCATGAAACAATTACTTTTAATTTTTTGTACTAATGGATTGGGAGTAACCATTCTAAATCAGAAAAGTAATGCTTTGAAAGCAAAGATCTAGTAGCTGGACCTCAGAAACTATTGCTCTGATTTTGTAATAATTTAAAAGTTATCTTACTTTTAATTAAAGTGATTAGTCTAAACTTTTAAAATACATTTTATAAAAGATTTTTGTATGTAAATGAGCATGGATGGGGTTTGTAGATAATTTCAGAAAGGTATATGTAGATACTTTTTCTCCTAGCTATTCCAACTCCTCCCTTGTAAAATCTTCTATAACTCCTCCCCCAGAAACAGTTAGAACTGTCTCATGGCTGATAAGGAGAGGGTAGGGGTGGCAAGACAAAAACTTAGCTGTATGGGTGATATTCAGCTAAAGAAAGTTGCATCGAGAGTATATATTGTACTTTGTACTTCTAAACAGAACAACATACACCTGACCCCTATATATTTCAGATTATCATCTGAGGCAGATTCAATGCTTTACAATGGTTTAACCAGTGGCTCATTGTACAGTACGGTTTTACAGTAGGTGTAATCTTGTGATTTTGTATAATGAGTAAGGAAAGTACTATTTGTATCATCATTATGACTGAATAAGTTCACTAGAATAAAATTCTGTGCATTAAATTATAAATCTAAGAGAATGTATCTACCCTGGCAATCACATCTGTTTCTGTGAATAAGAAATTCAACATTATTTCTAAACAGGATAGCAACACCTGCACTATTGCTAGGTTTATGTCTAAAATACACTTTAGCACATTCATGTGACAAAACAGAGAAGTGAGCCTAAGACAGATCAGGAAATTTGCAAAATTTGGCCAGGATTTTGGACTTCAAAAGAGGGAGGATTTTTATCAACCCGATGCAAATGGACAAAAATTACAACTACTGAACAAATCTCCGTTTTTGTAATATTAAAATATGTACATTATTTCATCAAATCAGCCCTTTCACAGTAACTTATTGCCATTCATACTCTCCTTATATGTACCACAAGTATTTTTAGTATTTCTTAGGAGATCCTGGATTATATAGGTGGCAGTCCTCATCATTGTTGATCTTAACGCGTAGGATATGATGCATTGTTACTGGATCCAGATTTCTTCTAGAGTCAGCCTGAAATTTCCTCAGCGCTATCACCATCAACACTGTTGTTGTCATTGTTACTACAGTAAAATCTGTCCGGAGAGACCACCCCTTCTGCCAACAAATAGCAGTCTCTCACGACAGGTGGTCTCTCATAACAGGTTTGTGCAAAGGACCAGTTTCCAAGGTTAATATTCAATACTGTTTAAGAAGGAAAATTACACACAATCACTGTACATGTATTGTATTCTTTATTTATAGTGCTTGTTAAAATATTGCATGCATTCATCTGAAAATAATTGTTATAGCAATATAGATATCTGTTGTTCATAAAACATTCTCTTTTATAGTTGAAGATCACGTGTGCATGTATTATTAGCATATAAATTGCAAAATTAAATTAGTGTTATCAGTGATCAATTGAAACATTGAAACGACTGTAATGGTTTTGCTCAGGCCTTGGGTAAATATGGAATATATATATATACACACAAATGAATAAAATCAAAAGACATAATTAACTTGTCCAGAAACAGAATAAATTAATGTATTTAGAGACAACAGCAAAAGGCCTAATTCACCAATAACATAAATGGATTAACTCTGTAAAAAAGGGTGTAACTGCCTGCACTAAGGTAAACAGATGATGGATTGGTGTGTGGGTTGTAATCACTGTAACATCAAAAGAGCAACAAACAACATGACCCTTCAATGATGACAATCAAATCCAGAAAACAATTATCACTTATTAGTGTTAAAGACGAAGACAAAGACCACATTGATCCCAGGCATTACAGATTAACTCCAAAGGCAAATGATGTACTCAACCGCTACACTGAAGCCCTTTAAAAAGATTTCTCATTATTACATTATTGCAGTCGTGTGGGTTTTCACAAAAGAAACAATACAAACCTTCAAACTATGTACATCCATGACTATTCCATTTTTAAAAAAAATTGGTTATTCACATGACTTCAGCACTACAATGGCAGTTAGTAACATGTACTTTAGTCTGGTTTACAGTCTATAACAAATGACACAACTGGCATGACCTGTAACAATTATTTGCTTTTTTGTTGTTGTTGTTTAAAACAGTCCTTACTTTTTGAGTGGTCATGGTTACAAAGGATTAATAAAAGGTGAGTGGTGTTTGTCTTAGTTTTTGTGATACAGTCATTCATAACAGTGCATTTAGAACAATCTGCACTTTGCCTGCGGACTCTAATTAACGGTCATGTTTACAAAGGATTAAATGAAGGTCAGTGATGTTTACATCAGTAGCATAATCCATCTCTGCAAACTTTAAACACATAAGCAAAACCAACCCTGTTGACCAAATAAAAGGGATGCTAATTGTTTTATGCTGCTTCAAATTAGCAACTAAATTGTCTTGCCGTGCTTAAGCCAGTTCATAGCCATGTGATCACAGGCAGTATTACAATAAATATACTGCGTGTGTGAAAATAAAAGGAAACAGTTCATAGCCACATGATCACAGGCAGTGTTACAATAAATATACTGCATGTGTGAAAATAAAAGGAAAACAAATAAATTTTTAAATAACAATTTTGCATACACGGGAGATTTCAGTGAGTGATGGGCGGGATAGGCGACACCCCTCATCTCAGGAGGAAAATATTCCAGGCCAGGAGGTTCACATGTATGCTTTAGGGCAACACTTTTTATGGGAGGGAGTAATACTTTGGAATAAAAACTTCATGAAAGTATATTTTTTTTATATGTCGTATATGATTATTTAAGAAAATAAAAGCTGACAGCTAATACAGATTTGCATGGAATTGTATGTAGATGTCAGTTCCTTGTCCACACAATGAATACATGTACTTATTTTTTTCTATTCTCTCATTTAGTACATGAATAAATCATGTGTTTTGGACTTGGCTGGATTTCATCCCTTAAAGCCTATGGCATAGTGTTTCATTTGTGTTTCTAATAATAAGATACTTTCTATATTTAGCTCTTCAGGCCTTTTGACCTTGAAAGGCAGGTCAAGATATTAAAGGGACAGACCTCAGATTCTTATACTGAGAGGAAATAATTAGTGATAGTGGTTATCTCCCTTGATTGAGTTCTATGTAGCACTTCAAACAATACAGATTAAATTTCAACAGAAAATACTTATCAAAAATAATTGATTAAATATTTTTTCAAATTATTTATGAGTGTTTTTTAATCAATTCTCTGTTAAGAGATAAAGTGATGAAAAAACAAATTTTTTATAATTGAGATTACATGTATTTCGAGAAATATTGGTATTTGCTTACACTCATAAAAAAGGAACATGATTATTAGTATATCAGAAGTTATGGTCATCCCCTGGATCCTGTTTAATGTAGTATTAACTCAACCCTCAAAGCCATCTGTATTCTTAATGCTTTAATTTGTTATTGCTCTTTTTTTTCATTGGAAAGATTCCTATATTTGAAGCTGAGCTAACATTGAATGATATTATATCTATTAGACAGCTAGCTGGAAAATGTGAGACCCAATTGTGATCTTGTTAAATCCATTCTATTGCTTCTTAAAACTAAATTTCTTGTTACAAGCTTACAAACATATAATTTGGAATAGCTCTTTTAAATGTTAAATTTCAAATTCATACCCCTTTGATTCCACCTGTTCTTCCTTTTGTTGTTAATCTGCTTTAATATCAAAGTCTTTCTTACAAAATGGACATCGTGATAAATAAATGTCAGTAAGGCATACATTACAAAGAAAATGGTCACAATATGTACACTTCTTTGTTCCTTTTCGCTTACAAGACTCATAACTGCACTTTTCAGAACCCTCCTCAACCTTTAGCCACCTTTCTCCAGCACCAGATGTGGGTTGAGGTGAATCCTCTTTTGGATCATCTATAGAAAATATGGAATATATACATGAATCCTCTGGGCAAAAAATATGCAATATACATCAAAGACAAGCTTATTAAAAATATAATAGGAATCTATTGATTCTGCCCATTTCAAAAGAGAATTATTTCAAAGTTTAAACTGTACACATATAGACTTTAGATACTGATCTTTAAGCCATTTAAAAAAAATGATATCCACCTATAAGACATTTCATGTTATTCTATATAGTAAATGTTTAATTTAATAATGGTGTTGACTGCGTTTAATTTGTCTAGTTAAATTGACTAAACTGCCACCCCAGCCAATTTACCCACTTCCTTAGCCTTTTTACCCCCCCCCCCCCCCCCCCCCGCCTCCCAAGAAAAGATAAAATGTTATTATGTCAACTGCAATTGAAAGCACATTCCCCAATTCGGTCCATTGTCTTCTACCCTCCATGAAACCAAATTGTGTTGGTATTTCTTTAACATGTGATGAAATACAGCTAGATTATTCTCACAATGAGAAAATAAGAGATAGCATGGGGAGGTGGAAAAGGAGACTTTGGCCATTGGTCTCTTTGGATTATAACTTTTGATTTATATTTCATATCTTTTGCTTTTGTAATGTTTTTTACTTATATGTATTCTATTCTTATACATTTGTTCTTTCATATTTTTGTAAAAAAAATTATAATATATTATCCTATCTTTTTATCACAGCCATCTAAAATCAAAATTGAATACAAGGGAAGTAACTCTTCCAGTCACTTTCACATGGCTGACAGATAGGTATCTGCCTGATGTCAATCAGTATCTGCTGTCACCTGTGTTTAATCATCCATTGCAAACAAAAAATATTGTCCAAGGTTTGATTTGGTGTTTTACAGCACAACAACACCAGTAGCTATGTTTTTTTAGACAGATGTAATTGGAGTAAAGTGCCCTGCACAATGACACACCGTATTAGCCCACCAGGGCTGATCCAATGGTAGGATTCAAACCTGCACCCTTTTGGTCACGAGTCCAGTATGATAATCACTGAACTACCATGGTTCCTGCCTCTATTAGTCATGCCTTAAAACATTTAGATGAGCGCACCAAGCCTAATCTACAAACCCAAGCCTTCAGGAGATATGTACAAGGTGGGATAGAATCTACAATGGTGATAACAGATTCCTTTTAAGAGTTCCGAGATCATAGTCATCCCACATCACAAGTATCCTGTAGTTTATTGGAAACTGATATTAGACAAATGGTAACATAAGCAAAGCAACTAGTAAACAATGAATATTTTTTAGTATGTAATTATAACAAAATATTGGAATGTACTGATAGACTCCACATATTGATGTACATATTCCCTATAATCATCCACTAGCTGATGTAGAAGTACCAGATTATCATACTTTACTGTTTTACCATATTGGACCATACTGCAATATATGTTGGTTTTTTTAACCAGGAAACTTAAATTGGAACATGGGATTTTCAACTCCAAGCAACCAAGTATTTAGTGCACTGTACATAAATAAGTGAGTCACTGTGATCTGTTTTCCCCATGAATGGTTCAGAATCATGCCTGAAACACCAGTTTCCATGAACTGGAGGTAATGTCAGGTTAACCAGGCTTTGGATGATACTAGATTGGAAACTGTAAGCTCTCATGGAATTTGTACTATCAAGCTCAAAGGGTAAAAAGGTCATTTTATTCATGCTAATTTTGACAAACAAATTTCAGAAAATATGGCCTCTGAGGTATACTAAATAGATCAATTATTTTAAATATAACTCAATAAATGTGGGACATTCAATGTATATCTGTTCCATTACTCAGATACAAAGTCAATTTCTTCCATAAAAGCATTAGAATACTAGATGAAATAGCTGTTACAGATATGCCAAATAAAACCATAACAGAAAAGTTTTGAAATACTGATTACCCTCAACCCGTCTATCCTGGAAGGGCTATCATATAAAAGGATGAGTATGATCCACTTGAAAGCTATGATATGTGATATGTAATTATCCTTTCTCCTATATAAATTACAAGAACATGAAGTCATGGAAAAATCCTGCCAGGAACCATCAAAACTTTAATTTTAATATAATATTGCTGTTTGTGATGCCATAGTTTTTTCACCAGTTATACTATATGTAAAGTTTACTTAGAAATAATCCAATTGAATGTATGTGTTTGATATGTACCATCATGAAAGCTGCTCTATATCAATCTCTAGGTGAAACATTATGCCATCCTAATGAAATTCCATTTGATGCAAACATGATAAATAGTTCTTTAAAACAAGAGTTGTTAGTAAGCAGGAGCTCTGTCAGTATTTTTAAGGGCAACCCAGTTGTGTTATGTGCACACTTAAAATGCATGTTTCATAGCAGCAGGTTAAAAGATGTTGAAATTTGAGCACATAAACCATCTTTAATTAATGTTAAAAATCCTGGGAAAAAAGTCAGATTGACCGAGTTCTGATGTGTGAAATGCTTTCATTCTAAGATGTGCTTTCAGTTTAAGTTTGGCAGCAATAGGTTCAAAAACGTTTTGGTATCAGAACCCAGACATAATTGTAGGCTACTTTTATTCAGTCCTGAAAAGAAGGTTACAGTGACCTAGTTCTGGTACACAACCTATGTTCATCTCAGGATGTGGACAAAGTATAAGTTTAATGTTAATGGGTATAGTAAAATAAAAGCTGCAGCCCATAGAGAGAAGCTTGACACAATTTGTAAGTAATTTTAAATAAATCCTGGCAACTAGATTACAGTGACATGGTCTGGGCATGTGTTTATCTTAAGATGCACCATCACCTTAAGTTTGGTACCAAAAGGTGAAAAGGTACCGACATTATCACACAGACACAACTGTTAAGCAATTTTCAAAAAATCATGGAAAGAAGTCACATTTACCCAAGTTTGGTGTATGATACACCTTTAGTGTAAGTTTAGTGGTGATTGGTTAAATGGTGGTGGAATTTGAGCCAGTTTTGGTGTAGAACACACATCTGTCCTATGATGCACCTTTAGTGTAAGTTTGGTGGTGATTGGTTAAATGGTAGTGGAATTTGAGCCAAAGCACAATGTTTAAAACAATTGTTATTTAATCCTCAAAAGTAGGTCCCAGTCACCTATTTTGGTGTGTAAGAAATGTTCATTCCAAGATGCATCCACAATGCAAGTTTGAAATCATAGGTGAAGTAGCATAGGAGTTATATGCTAAACAAAGAGAACAAATGGAAGCACTGATACATTCCTGGAGGGATGGACATAGTTTTTTTAATTTTTGTGTAGGTTTTAACAGCGCTTTTAACACATATTGGCTATATCATATGGATAGACAAAGAGAATCCTATATATCACCAACTTCTCAAAGCAGGAATATAAAATAAAAAAGAATGTAATTAATGATAATATAAATCACCTCTACATTTAGCTTTAGTAATCTCCAGCAGTCATTGTAACATTAATTATCATGCAGGAAATAAATTCAGACTAAAGTGATGTTAACAGCAAAATTTTGGCTTTTTCAGGGCTGAGCAAATCCCATAGCCTGACGTCCCGGACTAGTCATTTTTGAAGTCGGGCAAGTAAAATTTTCCAAGTCGCTTGTCCGGGACAAGTGCTTTTTAAAAAAAGTCGGGCTAGTCCTTATTTTTGTGCTTTAATCACTATATCTACCTTTATGTGGCCAATCATGCCCTCCGGGCATACTGAATATTTGATTCTACCCCTCTTCGTGTATACATTTACATCCTGTTACTGCTTGACTGCATATTGGGCTAAGCGACCAAATTATCGGCAAATCAAAACACGTCAAACAAAAGAAAGCCAGTATGATCAATTAGTAGTGTTTTAAGTGGCTTTGTTGCATTGAGTTTACTCAAGCCAGATTATCACGAGCGGCTCACTATGATTTTAATCCAGCGAGCCAGTGTAATTAAATTAATGAAAGGTACTGTACCGACATCAGTGTTGGTTTCTTTTATGAACTGATTAAATGACAGTAATGATTCTTTAATTTTTAATTGATTATACAGATGATTAACTTCCACGTGCGATATTGCGTTTGAAGCGAAACAATTACGCTAATTAATGAGCTGTCTCTGTTCGTATTTAAAAGAGAAAATGTATATTATGATCACTTTAGAAGTAGTTGTCAAGCAAGCTGATAGTTACTCTGTGGATAAAATGAGTTTGCTAAATTATTTTCGCAAGGAAGGTAATAACGGTGATTCGGAGAAGGAAAATTTGTTTGAAAGTGGAGGCATAAAACGTAAGACTGATACTGAGTGTGCGGTAGCTATTTCTCCAAAGAGACATAAGCAACAATCTGTGATGGCAAAAAATGTCAAATATGACACTACTAAGAGACAGAGAATTCTTGGAACACACTTAGTGAATACTCCACCTGGTCTCAGTCAATTATGCAAACTATTAGAAATCATATTTGTTATAAGCCCATCCACTGCTGAGTGTGAACGAGGATTTAGTTCAATGAACTTAATCAAGACTTCTTTAAGGAATTCCTTAAACCAAAAGAGTTTACAAATGCTAATGAACATTTCTGCAAATGGACCAGAGCTTGAGGACTTCAACCCAGAGACAGCTATCAACTGCTGGCTTAGTGCTGGTGCAGGTGACAGACATATACATGGACATTTTTTCAAATCCATCAGCTAAAACATATATACATGAACCTGAAGAAGCCAAATGTATAACAACCAATGTTTTTGAAAAATTAAATTCTTTTAAGAAATAATTATGTTGTATATTATTTTGTTTGTTTTTTCTATGGATTAAGTACATACATCTCATCAAATCTCGGCAAGTGATGACCATTTTTGGACCAGTGAAAAGTAAGGTGGGACTAGTGAAGAGTAAAGTGGGACTAGTGAATTTTCTGAAACCACTTGTCCTGGACTAGTGGTTAAAAAAAAAATTTGCTCAGCCCTGCTTTTTCTAAGTAAATTTCTTAGCATTTTTTTTTCTTTACATTTTCACTCATTTAATTCCTATACTATTTCACATGTACAATACACAGTTAACCTGTTCACGGTAACCCATCACAATATACAATGTATAGTCATTAATGTTAATAGTTTATAATTTAATAAACATATTTATGCCTACTTCCAACTGCACTGGTCAGAAAGGGCCTTCTGTATAAGCTAAGATATATATAACATGGAAACATGTATATGGTCATAAGCTACACATAAATAAAATATAAATACTTAACCTATGCTAGTCAAGCAGCAAATGCTGGTTATAATGGCTTTTGTTGGTTATAAGGGAGTAGTACTAACAAAGATGCAGCCAATTATGAATTTTTGTGGTTCAAACATAAACAGCACACAATAATTTAAACAATATTTCAACAAAGTAACTGGAGTAAGTATTATAGCTAATGTGGACATGAACTAAATACAAAACTTTAACCAAAGCAAGTAAAAGATGAAACATTGGTCAAGATGAGGTTCATTTGTCATAAGGGTGTCATACTAACAGAGATGAATATCATCAATTTCATGATTCTAGAATGAACAGTGCCTGAGAAATGAACATCAAACACAAAATTTAACCAAAGTCAGTGATGTGTGGATCTCAGTGACCTACTTACATGATGAGGTTTTATTACTCATCAAGATGCATCTTCTCTCAAAGTTTCATGGTGCCAGGTATAACTGTATGTATACAGGATACATGAATCCTATGTGGTCATAAGCTAAAGACAACAAGAATGAATGGCATATTAAATGCCGCCCACCTGGTATTTAATATTCCTCAATGCAGGTAACTGACATTTTTGTACAGAAACCACTTTTCTTCTTTCAGTCACAATGATCTTGGCCTTTAACCTTTTGACCCCAAAGTCAAATAGCCTCTTCCTTATCACAAGTACATCCCATCCACAATGTTTAGTCCATGTAATTGTGTGGAAACCATTGTTATTCTTCCAGTCAATGAACTTGACATTTGACTCCAAAATCAATACAGTTATGCCTTACCCCACATGCAAGCCATACACAAAGTTTTGTACCTGTAGATAGTAAAGAACTCAAACTATTGTGCAGAAACCAGTTTTCTTCTTCCATTCACAGTGACCTAACCCCAAGTGCAAGCCATCAACAAAGTTTGCTAACTATAGCTGGTGGAGAACTGAAGCCATTGTGCAAAAACGAAATTGATAGCAGTCAGATGGATGAATGGATGGACAGATGAATGGACAAAGTGATAGATTGCAGGAAAAACAGATGGAGGGATGAAAAATATCACAACACAATATGCTCCACTTTATGGCAGGCATATAAAAACTTAACCTAAGCCAGTAAAATGTGACAAATGTTGGTCACAGTGACTTCAAGCATGCGCAGTGCTTGATAAATAAGCTTAGAACACAAAATTTACCCTAAGTCAGTGAAGCATGAAATATGGGTCTCAGTGACCTACTTTTGTCATAAAGGGGTAGTACTCCTCAAGATGCATCTTCTCACAAAGTTTCATAAATTCAAAGCATAACAGTATGTATACAGGATGCAAGAAAGTCTATGTAGTCATGAGCTAAATGCAAAAACTTAACCTAAGCCAGTAAAATGTGACAAATGTTGGTCACAGTGACTTCAAGCATGCGCAGTGCTTGATAAATAAGCTTAAAACACAAAATTTACCCCAAGTCAGTGAAGCATGAAATATGGGTCTCAGTGACCTACTTTTGTCATAAAGGGGTAGTACTCCTCAAGATGCATCTTCTCACAAAGTTTCATAAATTCAAAGCATAATAGTATGTATACAGGATGCAAAAAAGTTTATGTAGTCATGAGCTAAATGCAAAAACTTAACCTAAGCCAGTAAAATGTCAAAATGTATGTCACACTGACATTTATTTTGTATGGGTGCAGTACTAACAGAGATGCATACACTCATCTAGTTTGATCATCCTGGTATAAACAGTGGTCAAGAAATAAACTTAAAACTCAAAAATTTAACCAAAGTCAGCATGAAATATGAATCTTAGTGACATCCTTTTATGATGAGAGTAATCTTCAAGATGCATTTCCACACACAATTTCGTAATTCCAGGTATAACACGGGGCTCAAAATTAGCAGTAGACTGCAAGCCCAAGTCTAGTAAATTTCCTGTTGAACTTGTAGCTTTCATCATTTCAGTAGTTCAATGACTAGTCAAGTTTCAGTTGTCACAAGTCGGCATTTGTGAGAAGTACTAGTGAAGATTAAGCAGGACTAGTTCATTTCTCAGTCTACCAGTCCTTCTGGCCAAAAAAACATTTATGATAAATTCTAGACCTGTAACAGTATATATACCCACACATATATATATAGGATGCAAAAAGCCTACGTGGCCATAAGCTAAATGCAAAAACCTAACCTAGGCCAGTACAATTCGAAATTATGTCCCACTGACCTTCTTTTCTTGCATTAGTGTGGTACTAACAGATATATACAATCATCTAGTTTGATGATTCCAGCATCAACTGAGATTGAGAATTGTACTTAAAGTGCAAAATTTCACTAAAGTCAGTGAACATGAAATATGGGTTTCACTGATCTACTTTTTTAATGAGGGCATAATCCTCAAAACTCATAAAATTTAATAAATTCAAGGTATAACAGTGATCATTAGCTAAATGCAAAAACTTAACCTAAACTAGTAAAATATGAGATGTAGATCACAGTGACAATTTTTTCGCATGGGTGTGCTTCTAGCAGAGATGCATACACTCATCAAGTTAGTTGATTCTAGCATAAACAGAGCTTGAGAAACAAACTTAAAATACAATATGACTTTCATGTACCAATTTGTGAAATTCATTGTAGGCAATAAAAATGTTTAACATTATTTGTGAGTGAGAACTTTCTGTAACATTCACCTGATTTTGACTTCGAGCCAGACTTAATTTTTGTTTCTCCTTTTCCTTGCCTGTCATCAGTATTAGCTTTGTTAAGCTCTTGGAATGCTTTACAAATGAAACTAATGAGATCCTCATTGAGATCCACCAAATGGATTTCCTTTACATTCATTTCCTTCCATCTCAACTCGACAACCTCTTTCAAAGTTTTTGCAAATAGTCGACTACATTTTAATGTAACATCTTTACTGGCATCTTGCAGACTTGCTGAAAGTAGATTAAGATGTCTTATTTTAAACCTGCTATTGGAATATTCTGCATACATGATCACTCAGATTGTTTGTACCAAGCTATTATACCTGAACTCGGTGTTTCAAGCACAAGAAAAAGTAGGGATAAGCAGGGCTGTTTTTTTAAGCTGGAAAATGTGTTCAACTAATCATGAAAACTCCTTTTTACAGGAATAAACAGGTTCCACACTGCAACAGCAAATGTTATCTGAAATTGCAGTTCAGACAAGGTTTGCATGCTGCCTCTACCATTCATGAAGTACAAGAATTAGATGGACCAGGCAGCCCAGGCAAGTATATAACATCAGAGCACTAGATGTTTCATTAAAACTACATAGATCACTGAAAA
Source organism: Margaritifera margaritifera (assembly GCA_029931535.1). NCBI lineage: Eukaryota > Metazoa > Mollusca > Bivalvia > Unionida > Margaritiferidae > Margaritifera > Margaritifera margaritifera. The sequence continues at coordinate 5,724,143 of JAQPZY010001620.1, forward strand.
GAAAAGTAAAAACACAGAGTGAGAACTAACCTCTCCATGATGACTAGTATATATTAAATGGATATAAAAAAATGTCTCCAAAATTTTGATTTGAAGACAAGTAGGGAAAACTAGAGCCACTCGAAACCCTGGTTACCTGGCCCCCATTTCATTGGTATCCAAGCCACCATTTCACTAAACATTTAGACTTTTCCTCACATTAAAATTTGTACATATTTTTCTTATCACTTGATTGGCAACAATGAACTTTTCAGTGAACAATCAGAACACAGCAAGAACAGAATTTTAAATTCTCCTACAAAAAGAGTCTTGCCCTATCTCTGAGAAACTTGTAAAGATTTCTTCAAAACCAAGAAATTCCCCAACTCTTTTCTTCAATAAAGAAAACTTTCTGTAAGGTTCTTTCTCAGCCTTCCAACTATCTCTACATCTAACAAAACATGCCAATATATTCAACAATATTGCAAATATAATAATTTATATATCAATTTGTGACAAATGTTTTGGATAAAGTTTGTGAAATTGAGCCATGTTGTCATGTGAACTTAAAAAATTAAAAATGCTTAACCGCTATCAAGGTTGATATACAGACATAATACTGAGACAGCTTCTTCTATCTCTGAAAAATGCTTCACACTCTAAAAATATAATAACTGATTTATCAGCAGCAGTGTTCAATCAAAATGACAATTACTGTAGACAACAGTTAAATCTTGGGAAAATCTCAAAAAACTACATTTAAGATGGTTTCCCAGATGTCATTGCGGGTACCATTGGTAAACTGAAACAAAAATAAAAATACTAAAAATAAACTGATCAGGAAAACAGGAATAATCTAACCTCAACATCTTAAAATTATGTCCCCACATTATCAGCTTATGGTGCCATTCTTCTAGCATTTAAAGAAATCAATTCTGTATCCAAAGCACAAAACAATTGTTTGCAATAATTGCTTTAATTTCTGGATTTTGTAGGGTGTGACGTTCTAAAACTATTTACAGGTTTTGGTATTCTGTTGAAGTACATGCACTTCCAACAAGTAAACTGTATTTTTAAAGCACAATTTATTTAAAGTAGGAATAGAAACTATTTTAATGTACATGTAATTACTTGGACATATAAGCAACACAAAAAAGGACTGGAAAGTACTTCAAAATCATTGCAGAAGAATTATTAAACAGAAGAGGACCTTGCTACATTTTTTTTCCCATTTTTGATCCTACTGTGCAAAAAGGGAGTTAATTCAATATAAAAAGTTTGGTTATGGCCTTTTTTAAAAGTTTGATATGTTAATTTTATATATTAGTTTTCTAAATATTATTTTATTTTTACTGATTTTATTTAAGCAATATTCTGAAGAATTATGTATTATATGACAGTTTCATGCCTTGAAGAATTAAAAAGACATTTTTTAAGATGCAAGGTATTTTCATGAAACAGGCTTTACCATATTTGGACGTTTGCAAGAGTTACTTCCCTTGCATAATGGTAAATCTGCTGTATCTTTAAATGAGTGACTTTTCAGGGAAAATTCTCTGTCTTTTTTTATTTATTCACTGATGGAAAATGTGGCAACATATTAAATCTGGGGTAAAACTTCATTTTTTCGTTAAGATGCTAAATGATCTTCTGTTTGTATTTCAATATTAAAAATCATCATTATTTAAAATTGTTGATTTAAACATGCTTAGAGATCCTTTTAAATGTACAATTTATGTGTGCTTTGCATCTTTGTAATAAAACACTCATACCTGGCCGAATGGCCGCACACAAGTAAAATTCAAAGTAAGTATGAAAAACAAACAAAAATTCAAAGTAAGTAAGTTTTGTAATATTTGCAGGAAGTAAATCTAGATACAGTTTTTATAGAAATCATGTGCAAGTTTCACAGGTGTAACAAGCAGTATTTCACAAGAATCATATATTCAAATTTTTCCCTCACTGACCATGTATCATGAATTGCTATAATTATTTAAAGCTAACTCGACTCAAACACTACTCTACATCAAAATAGGAAAGAAAAATTGACTAAATGCTTTGTATGATGTTTAAAAGTATTAATTTAATGACTTATTACTTTAACTATTACACAAAGAAAACTGCCAATGGCAGTGTTGTTGGATTGCAAGGCTTTGGTTTGCGTAAATGGTACAGTTCTCCCCATGATGCATCTGAAGAGTAAAAATAGGTCACAGTGATTCAATTTGGACTAAAGGGTGTAGCAATCCTGATGATACATTTATGATACATTTACATAAAGCTATCCCTCACTAAAATGTGGAATTTGGGGTCCATAACTGCCGGCTGCATTATGTATTGAACCATAGTATAATGCAAACAATTAAAATCCATGAAATGTGTACATGCATATGTGTGTATCAATAAAAAACTACCCAAACTAATGCATGGTCAGAAATACTAGTGTCATTGTCTGACCAATGTGTTATGGATGCACAGCTACATGACCTGATCGGACACATTTGATTTTCACTGACAGGAACTTTTAGAGTAAACAATAGATAACACTGACTGAATACAATCATAGAGGCTAATTAGAGACAAAAGCAGATTTTAGTTCTGTTGATGCTTGAATAAAAAAGTTTCACTAACAGTTATACACATAAATACTGAAAATAGTTTGTGGTTTTTTTTAAACTTTAAATGGGGGTCCATAATATTTTTGGTGCAAATTAATATCACCAACAACAAATACAACATAATCGAAAAAGTGATACCTTTGTGTCACCGAAAATCTTTAAAGCAACTCTGCTATCACTTTAACCTTGATCACAAAGTTAAAGTGATTCAAAAATATGTCACAGAATGAATTGTCTTCACTTTGTAATCAATCATCCCTGCTATAAACTGAACCCATCATGTGGTTTAGGAATGACAAGCAAAATGAAAAGCTTGAAAGAAACAATAAATGCAAATTTTCTATGACTTTGTCCTGTGAATCAACAAAATCCGTGAAGTGGTTTAGAAAATATCTTCAAATGAAAAACATTAACCAAAGCCATAATGTTAATCTTCTATAACTGTGACCTTGACCCAAAGATCATAGGCATGAGTGAGTGTGTCACAATGAATTCTTAATGATTCTTTCCAAGTATGAACAGCAAGGGATTTAGGAAAACATGCAAATGAAATACTTGAAGCAAAACCTAAATGCAAATCTTCCATGAATGTGACCATGACCCCAAGGTCAAAGGGGCAAGTTGGTGTATCACATGATGGATTGTCTTAGATTCATAACTATTCACGCCAAGTATGAACAGAATCAATTAGGGGTTTAGGAAAAATTTGCATATGAAAACTTTATACCTTAATAAAATTGTGGATGTCAACACTGCCTACTGCTGGGGGAAAAGTAACTGTTTCCACAAGTGTGGGCTCAACAAAAATGACTGAATCTTTTACCTGCCCCAATCAAAGGCATGACGATTTTCTCCATTTTCTCTTTCTTTGCACATTCAAAGACCTGAACATAGAGATGCTTTAATTTATCCATATCTTCATGGTTTTCAGACTTTTCACATTTAATGTGGATGACATGGTCTATGTTGTTGCTTTTTAATGATCCGCCTGTTTTGCAGATAAATATATCTCCACTGGAACCAGATTTAGCCCTGTGAAAAAAAAGAAGCAAATATACAAATTCATTCTTATTACATTTAAGCTTCCTTTGTTATAAAAAAACAACCATTGCAAATTAAAGAACGTAGACTTTTAACTAATCTGAGCCTACATTTGTTAGACTAAACCCGGCAGTAAAGGAGTAGGGATTCCAAGCTATACTACTGGCCCAAAATAATGGGAAAAATAAAATCTTATAAAGTTGGATTTACTTGACTTGTGTCAGTACACAATAGTCAAACATTTCTTAAGGTACATAGCCTTGGTAAATTTATGGATGTTAACTGGGTAAAAATCTCTGTAATCTCTCAGTTCTTCCTGAGTAAGAATCTCCAGATCTTTCTTGTTATTCTAACCCAAGGGCATGATACAATAGCTACCTATGGATACAGAAAACTAATATAAAATCCTTCAGTAGTGAATATACAATACCTCGAGCCTAATTGATAATCAAGTATTTAAGGCCTGAACAAGAGACCGAAGTGGGCCTCATATCACTCACTTGGCTTACATAACTTAACAGTTGACCATTTCACTAAGCATTGCTTATGTAGTAGTGTAAGAATGCATCCTATGTAAACTATCCCCCAAACTTTATATCCGGTTGATTTTAATAGTTTTACTATATCCTTATAAAAATTCTTTATAAAGATAAAGGCATAATTAATATGCAAAGTCTATTGCTCATAAAAAAGTCATCTGCAATCTTTATGATAAAAATCCAGCTGATCGCAAATATGGTTTCAAAAGTGGTAACAAGCCCAGCCAATCAAAGGCAAGATCACCTCATTCATTTACATTGATCATGCTCAGTTTTGAAATGGCCCAAAATCTTGATGATACAAGATCATGTTTCAGTTTTGATCAAATTCAAATCATAATGATGACTTCCAGAGTGGTAATAAGCACTGCCATTCACATGCAAGATCACCTCAAAAATATGCATGTATCTTGCTCATTATCAAACGTGTACAAGATCGTGATGATATAAGCATAAGTTTGATCAAAATCAGATAAGAAATATGAATTCCAGAGTGGTAACGAGCTCAGCTAATCAGATGCAAGATTACATTGCATGGATCCCACTATTTATCTAACCCATCCAAGATTTTCATGATATAAGCCCAAATTTCAAGTTTGATCAAAATCAGATCAAAAGTATGTCTTCCAGAGTGGCAACAAGCTCAACTAATCACATACAAGGTCAACTAATTCATTTGTGTGTATCAAACCTGTACAAGTTCTTATGATATAAGCATATATTCCAAGTTAGATAAAAATTGGATCAAAAATATGCCCTCTGGAGTAGTAACAAGCTCAGCCAAAGAAATGCACATTTACCTCATTAATATGTATGGATCTCACTCACTACTGAACTAATTCAAGATCTTGATGATATAAGCATATTTTCCAAGTTTGATCAAACTCAGATTAGAAATCTGGCCTCCAACATGGTAACAAAATCAGCCAATCAGATGCAAGATTACATCATTAATATACACGGATTTCACTCATTATTGAATCCTTCCAAGATTTTGATGATAAAAGCCCAAATCTCAAGTTTGATCAAAACTGGATCAGAAATATGACTTCCAGAGTGGCACCAAGCTCAGCCAATCACATGCAAGATCAACCAATTAATATGCATGCATCTCACTCATAATCAAACCTGTAAAAGATCTTGATGATATAAGCATATATTCTAAGTCTGAAATCAAATCAGAAATATGGCCTCCAGAGTGATAATAAGTTCAGCCAATGAGATGCAAAATCATTGGATCAGAAACATGGACTCCAGAGTGGTAACCAGCAATTGTTGATGGCTAGGTGAACAAGATTTTTAAGATGGCCACCATGGTGGCTATATTAGATGTTAGTTTCATGGCAATCCTCCAGATAGTTTAGGAGGGTACCAATAACAAACTTGTGCTAAGGGGCAGACAGACAGATTGATGGAAGATGGACAACAGGCCATCCTACAAGCTCTTCTGTTTTATGACCAACAGAGCTTAGAAAATATTGCTTACAGTCATCCTCAGAAGCAACAGCTTTCAGCAAGATCAAGATGTTGCAATCTAAATTTGAAACCAATCAATAATTGCACCAGGGACCATGAAGATGAAGTTTTTTATAAACCACTGTACCAAATTCAAATGGTCTTGATGCTATCTCAGGGACAAACAAAACATCAGAGATGCGTGTATTTTAATGCAGGTAAATAACTCTTTAGTACTTAAAATCATACATACTTTAATAAGCTAGAATTATAATATATGTATAAAATTTTAGCAAAAAACAAAGTCTGCATCTTCCATGTTATATCAATCTGGTACATTTTATTTTTGTATATCCTACAGCAGAATACACACAAAACTCTGACTTCAGAGTAAAGCAGCAGGTTTAATGAAAGTTAATAAAAGTTTCAGGATATTCATCTATCAAAATATTTTAAACAAGTTTAGTTGCCATTATCATCTTTCTACCCCATCATCGAATTATGAATAGCAACAATGAAAATTGGGAATCACTGTATGTATTGTCTGGATTTCAATATCAAAGTCTTATTTCCTTTACCAATATACTAGACAGTCATAGAAGATATACTTTTACACCAAACATTAAATCATCTATGGTTCAACATAAGCTAATATGAAGAGGTATATAACAGTAATTGAATCATATTTTCATGGTTACCATAGAAATGGATAAACATTTTATATCGGGTCATCAGTCTATAAAAAAACTTTTTGTAACCAGCTGATGAAGACATGCAATATGATACAGATTTTTGTTTTGTTATATCATTGGTAGTAGAGGTATTACAAAAATCAGGGTCCCCATTACTACTCAAATATCCTTAGATGCACCCACTTTTCAAGTTTGTTCTTGATAGGTGCATTTAAATACAATTTACAAACCATTCAATAAATACAGCGGAACAAAAAGAACTGAATCCCACATAATGTCCATCCTCCTTTTGGGGTTTGGGTATAATATAAAAAACATGAGTCCCTTGAAAAAAGAATTTCCACGAATTCAAAATAAAACCATTTCTTCCATTTAACTGCGAGTGTTGAAAACATCTCTGATAATGATATTCTTAAGCAATATCAAGATTCCTCAAATTAGCTGATGAGGTGGACATATTGGATGTCAGATTGGTACAATTTTCATTTAGGACAAACTGAACCTCATTTAGAACCAAGAAGACACCACAAGAAGTTTCTAGTGGAAATCCCATGTTGATATGACTTTCCATTTTGGAGGTGTAATGATAACAAGATTTTAAAGATGGCTGCCATTGTGGCCATATTAGATATCAGATTGGCATCATTTCCATTTAGGATCAACTAGTCATCATGAGAAGTGTTTGGTGAAAGCACAATATTGATATGACCAGCCATCTACAAGAAGTAGCAATAACAAGATTTTTATTATGATCATTGTCATGGCCATATTGGAAGTCAGATTGGCCACCATTTCCATTTACAAGCAACTAGACATCATAACAAATCTTTCATTGAAAACATCATGTTGACTATGACCATTCATTCAGGAGAGTTATCACAAGATTTTCAAGACGACTACTGTGGTGCCCATATTGGATGTCTGAGCAGCACCATTTTCATTTAGGCTCAAGCAGACATCATAAGAAGTCTTCTGGTGAAAACTTCATGTCACTACGACTTTCCATTTAGGAGAAGTAGCGATAAGATTTTCAAGATGGTTGCTGTGGTGGCCATACTGGACATTAGATTGGCACTGTTTTTATTTAAGGGACCGACCTAGACATCAGAAGAAGTCTTTTAGTTCAAATCTCATGTTGATATGACCATCCATTCAGGTGGAGAGTAGTGATAAGAAGATTTTCAAGATAGCCAATGGTGGTGGCAATATTCAATGTCTGAGTGACACCATTGTCATTTGGGCCCAAATAAACTATGATATGACTGTGTGTGTAAGTTTTATGCCAATCCCCCAAATAGTTTAGGAGGAACAAAGATACCAAACTTGTGCTAACAGACGGACAGACAAAAGACAACAGACATTGAACGATGGACAACAGGGCCCATTCCATAAGCTCTTCTGGTCTATGACCAGTACAGTTAATAAAGCCACATACAGTATATTCCTTTGCTTAGTCCAGAATCAAAGTTCTAATACTATTCAACAATTATATGATATGATCCTAATCCTAGGAAATAAATCCACTTACTTATTGGCTGTGCATAGTCAGTCATATCTCATGTGTTCTAGTCTGTATTTACATTTTTAAATTGCAGTTTGTTTGTTGGTTTTTAATGGCACTTTTTAACACAATATTGGATACATCATGCTGAGGACATGTGAGATAAGTGTCTTTCCCTGGACGCATCGAGGCTGCTGACTCAAGCTGGCCTGGTTGGGGACCAAACCCAGGACCCATGGATTATGAGTCAACACTCTACCAATTGAGCTTTCACAGATCCCATGATTACAGTGTGTGTTAAGGAGACTAGTTAGATAAATTTCAAAACAGATAAATCAGCACTTGCAGTGACTTATAATACATGTAAAAACAATCTTTACTTTCTACTTTTTCATTTCTAAGTGTGGGAAACACAACATAATGCTGACCCCATGAAACGGGACAGAAAATCCACAATTTCACATCCAAGAGCCACAAAATCTACAAATAAGCAGAGTATTGCAAACAGAACATGATACACCTGACTTATACCCTATTCCCCTAATAATGACTTTTACCTCTGAGCTATAGGCTTGACTATTGTATGATAAGGTCTAGAGTTGGGTAAAGTTTCATAATCTGTAGGTAAGTTAAAAAGTGACAGCCTGGATAGGGAAACACACTACTGTCTTACATTATTCCTTGTTGTGACCTTGATCTTGAGGGCAGAGGGTTTGATTGTAAAATATGCAAGAAACTGTCAAGTCAAGCCATACAACAGGCTGAAGTTTCATTAACATATCTTCACAGGTTTAAATGTCACACCATATAGGGATAGAGATCATTGATTTATATTTTCCCTTGCCATGACTTCACCATTAAGCTACGGGCCATGGCTATGGTACATGACCAGTCTAGTCATGATCATTAACATTCTTCAGTAGTTCAAAAGTTATCATCCTGCCAGGATACAAGTCACAGAATTACATTTTCTCTTGATGCAACATTGACCTTAAGGCTGGGTGTGTGGCTATGGTACATGACACACAATCAAATGTGATATATGATTTGGGCAAAGTTTTATTAAAATATCTTCAATGGTTTAAAAGTTATACCTCTGATCAAGCTACATGTCCAGAATTACATTTTCCATGTCACAGCCTTGATCTTTAGGCAGAGGGCCTGGTATGGTATGCAACACATCATATCATCATGATAATATAGTTGAGTAAAGTTTCATGAAATTCTCCCCAACTGTTATAAAGTTATGTAGCAAGCATGCAAATGTCAAAGGACAGACAGACAGACAGACAATGCCATAATATAATATGCCCAACTAAGATGGACATATACAAATCCTGAACTATACTGTGCATGATCAAGCTTTGATTTTCAGGCATCCAAGAGCAGACTTTGTTTCAAAATTTTCTTTACAAGCTATTTTGCATTATTTACATGTAAGCTAATGAACATGCGAAGTTAATCATTTTTATTTGTTGGTGATTTACATTTTTTATATTCATTGGACAGAAAACATGGAGAAAAACAATGAAGTTTAAAGAAGTTTCAAAACTTAAGAGAAATGAAAACAAAATATTTAATTATGCCACAAATCAGCAAATGCAGTGAAAAACTGCTGTTTGCAGGAAAAATCCACAAGTGCAGTCACCCCCACTGCAGTTGTGAAAGTAGATGCAACTACATACATTGCTGAGTTACACTTAATACAACATAAGAAGCATAAAGCACATATTGTTTTAATTGCAGATAAAGATGCCCTTAATAATTTTTCACCTTAAGCAGTTTCTGTGTAATCAACTACTAAAATGGGTTTTTACTGAAAAAGTCTATGTCAAAATGCATACCAAGAAAAAAATGTATGCAAATATAAACATTATTTCAGTGGTCTCAGAATTAATCTAGTCATCTACATATGGATATGAATATATATTACAAAATTCCTTATTGGTCTACATCAAGCATTTACCATGTAAAACTGCAAAAGTTTTTTTTATTGAAAAGTCACTGTGACAGTCGTTCAAATAAACTAATAGAAAAATAGAAATTGAGTCATTTAAATAGTCTTAAAATGATTCAGTTGCTTTAAATATGCTTATCAAGTTTAACTTGTTCAGCCTGGTTTTTCTTTCTGTAATTATACTGAAACAGGTTCTGAACAGACTGTGGATTTATGGATTATACCTTCTTCTGCTCTCAAAGTGAGGCATTATAAATTAGAGTGCAATAGAATTATTCTGTACTAATTGTTACGTGCAGAATATCTTTATGTCCCATTAATCACAGTCGCTGTTTGAAAGCAGCAAGTTGGAAGAATACAAGCTGAATTAATTCTATTAGAATAAACTTTCAAGGATAGTTGTTACCAAATTAACTATTAATGGCAGTCTCATTTAAATTTTTGAATTACACATGTAAATTTTGAAAGTACAGTAATTGTTTATCTGGACCAAATTCAACAGGATTACTGTTGCTAATCCCTGTAATCTGGGAAAAATTCCTTAGCAGAAACAAACATCCATATAGAGGACACTGCTCATAAAGGACAATGACTTTCTTTTTAATTTCTTTCACACATTTAACCCTCTATAAAGAACACCTATCAATAAAGGTAAAGTTTTGATGGTCCCTTGAGTGTCCAATTATAGACAGATTTCATTCATTGTATAAATTGAAACTAGTTCATCAGAACTCCCATGCTCTGTCTTCTGAGATGATATTTCTGTTCTCAAGGAGGTCAAGTTTTGGATCAATGCATTCTAGACTAGTATATACATAAGCAACCACCATTTCACAGATTACCTAATTGGCTGAAATTAGCTAGGGTGATGCTGTGTATAAATCCATTGAAGACTGCTGTGGGAGAGCCCATATAGGTAATTTGCATAGGTAAAGTATACTAAGTGGAAACAACCCAATTTCCTTGAAGTTAGGTTAAATCAAAGAGATGTGATGTTGTAGAACAATGTATTACATATCATTGCCTTGAATACGAATTTTTAAGCCATCTTTATTAAAAATTATTGGCACGTTTGTGATCAGTGGCATCCTTTCTGTTGAACTCAGATTTCACTCCATATATAAAACATGATCTATTTTGATAGTCAGGAACAGTGTACAAGTATGATTTTTATTAAAAAGTCAAAAATATTGAAATTCAGCTGTAATTCAAGGAAGGTTAAGTCAACTGCAAAATGAGCAAGGCACATCAAATCTAAATTTACAGAAGCTCCTGGACGGAGTTTGACTTTGTGATGTGAATAGTAGCAAGTCAGAGCATTTTTATTTTTTGAAACATTCTGGAATGTACAACAATCCATCAATTTGAGCAAAATCACCCATCAATCTCCAACAGCAATGCAGATGCAGAAAGATCATTTTCTGTGCAGAGAAAAATTCAACAAGATCTTTGGGGGAAGTTCTGAACAACAGTACCATCCAGCCACTTAATTAGTGGAAATTCATGAAAACACAAATGGACACTTGCATTACCTTCAGGCACCCCTCCCCCCAACCCCACACACACACACACAGAACTATTAACAGCAGCTAAAAATTCCATCTAATTAAGAAAATATACCACGGTCCAATGGATTTTAAAGCCAGATACTTTGGTATACTTTTTTGGGGGGTATTTAAGGTCTGTGTGGTTGTGATTATGTGAGTGTGAGGCACATGTGTGTATGTGTTGTGGTTGATAGTATTGGAAAATGCTAAGTCTACCAACTATTTTTTGTTTGTAAGGACTTAGCATATTAAATGCTTCCAAAGGAAACATATATTTTCTTTTTCATCAAATTTGCATTTCCAGTTATTTTATATAGGCTTATAGGAAAAGATAAACTTGTTCTCAAACTTGATGATGTTGCTTCTTTTGGATCATGCACACAGACCCCACTTGGGATCTCAAAAACACACGTCTTTAGTCCCCAAAAACCCACCAGCACTGTCTGGGAATATGGCAGTTATTAAGGACAGCGATGGACATAAATTTAATTGAGGATGTACAAATGAAAATAAATTTTCAAATTCAAAGTTATATTGGAGCCTGGTCCACACATCCAGTGTGCTTATATAAGTGCAAAATAACCCCTCCTATACTTTTAGGTGAATTATAATGTGTACACTCAGATAGAGTATTAATCAAGGACACCTTAGAAGGCATCCTCTCCATTAGTATTTGGTTTATCACATTTTGGATTGTGTACAGTATATTACTATGTTTGAACATTAGCAAATATAAGATTACTTACAAGACTCTTTAACAAAACCAAACTTTGGTAGCTTTATAGCAAATCTTTTTAAATAGATATTTCTTGTTCTCCAGTGATTTTCCTCTTTCTATGAAGCTGTATTTTTGATTAAAATGTGATAGAAACAGCCTAGCTAAATAGGACAAATATTATTTGTATTTTTGAGATTTTTCATGTTGTAGAATGAATTGGGTTAGGTTAATAATAAGTTTCATACCAAGATTGATGAGAATCTACCATGGGGTTTAGGATAAAAAAAGTGCAATTGAAAAAACTTAAACCAAAACCTTAATCTGTTGATAAACAATGATGTCAACGTTGCCACCATTGCAAAAGTAACTGCTATGCCTCACTTCCAACTAATGTGGGCTCTATAAATATAGTATCTTCATAAAATATTATCCTGAAAAGATTAATGTCTGTTCCTCAGAGTTTTCTCCTGCCAAATTTGCATTTTCTTTGGTACTTTTTAAAGTTCCAATACTCATCTGGATGTACTCTAGAGTTTCTAGAGTTTTTGATGTACTCTAGAGTTTCTAGAGTTTTTGATGTACTCTAGAGTTTCTAGAGTTTTTGAGTGTACTCTAGAGTTTTCTTTATCAGAGGTCTGTAATGTCAGTAATCAAATATTTTTAAAAATGTGCACATGTT